>JASPKZ010000432.1:1042500-1307500 GCA_030220185.1 Diploptera punctata
CAGCAGTCATGTGCTTCGTGGATTACCAGCCCATTTATATCCTCAAGTGTGTTTCTTAGGCTGGACAGAGTATAGGGAATTATAGGTGTGCTTCGTGGATTACCAGCTCATTTATATCCTCAAGTGTGTTTCTTAGGCTGGACAGAGTATAGGGAATTATAGATGTGGTAGCTTCACATTGCTTTCTACACGGGCGCAGGATGATGATGATAATGATAAAGGTGATCATTATGGCCGGATTATGTTCGGGGACCGTTGAGCCCTAAGCTTCCTGACATTTGTCTAACAGGTTAGGATAAAACCCGAAAAAAAACCTCACCCAGGAGCCTGTCCCGATCGAGAATCGAACCCGGGCCCGCTGCGTGTCGAGGCAGCACGCTACCTCGAGACCACAGCGGTGGACATACATATATATATATATATATATATAACATCTAAATAAAGATGCGTCACTGCAATAAAGTAAAAATTATCTTTAATTTGCTTACTTGTTTTAGTGGCTACTAGAGGGCAGTCAGACCGAGTTCCCGCAACCTTTCGTAATAGAGAATATACATATATATATATATATATATATATATATATATATATAAAGAAAAATAAATGTTTGTACTAGATTTGCTTGGATATCGTAATTGGCAGCGCACTGAAGTATCAATTCAGAGGTCCGGGTTCAAGTCCCCGTCCAAACATTTATTTTTGTTTTCTTTTTAGCGTAATATACATAATTTTTACTTTCGTAAGTATTTATATCAAGTAGTCTCAGAATATATTCATTTTCTCGTAGTAGCAGGCCCGAATTCGATCCCGGGTCGAGTTAGTTTTCTTTTAGTTTTCTTTTTCTCAACTTGAGATAATGAACGGAAGGATTAAGGATCAAATGGGTCCCATAACATCATCTAGCCATCACACTTATCATTCATTTCATAATCGTCTTCTTAGTATGAATGACTGAGTGAACGGCGTATTTTGTTTTAATTGTTCGTTTGTTATGGAGGAGGCCCTCACATTAAGCTGATCGCTGATTCGGAGAGGTTTTCAATGCCCTTGTGTGGTAAAAAAGGGTGTTCCAGTGTTACAAATTTCTCCCTCCAGATCAAATACTTGTAAGATCCGGGTGGCATGGGACATCGCCTGACAGTTGTTGTACCTTCTGAGTCTTGAAAGGATGCATGCCTAGTCGGACACAATATAAAAACAATAATAAAAGTACAAAATTATTAAAATAATAGTAAAAAGTAATAACAATAACCTGTATATTCATTAAATTATTGGTTTGATAATGAAAATGGAAAATGTAAAAGAATAATACAAAAATACCTAGAATTTGATCACATATTATATTGTGTAAGAAAATATTTGGTAAGCATGTTTTTTTAACGGTTTTCGAGTTGCGCAGTCGCATAGTCACATATCGCCCAGCCAAGAACCTCCAGGTTCTATATTACAGTGAGTTAGTTATTTAGTCAGTTTGAAATAGTAGTATTAGTAGTAGGACTTTATTAGACTAAAAGTAAGATATTTACAATATAATTTACAAATATGGGTCGCAGGGCAGTAAGCCGTACGTGCTGTTGATAGTGAGTTACAATAATAAAGAAAAAACCAAAAGAAAAAATAATATTACAATTACATAAAGTAAACACAATACTATTACAATTACATAATAATACAATAACATTACACATTAATTAAGTTATGTAGAATTATTAAGAATTAATGGTATTACATTTTGATAACATGTATTTATTCATGAATGAGTGTTGTTCTTATTTTCCGCGTTATGCCCATAAGTAGTAGTAGTGTTACACGATGGATTCATTATTTATGTTTTATTCATAAACACGTGAGAGTTTTGTCATTTTATTGCTCAAGGTTTTTATCCTAATATTTTATGTAGAATTGTATATTTACTTCGATCTCATATTGTGAAAAAAAAATTGTGCAAAACCGTCAAAACTAAAAAAAAAAAAAATCAAGTATTGAAGGAAGCAACTATATGCAGCGTAATCCTATATTTTCAACAGGAATAACCACAACGTTTACCACATTCCACAAACCGCAACCAAACAACTTATTTATATACCTACATGTATGAGAATTAGTCCATGAATTTTAACCAATGTTTACATATATACAGTATATATATATATATATATATATATATATATATATATATTTAAAATAAGTAATTATTTATCACTTAACTAGCTTGACGGCATATAGAACCGTAGGCTAAAAGCCCGTTCGCTCAGATATCTCCAATTTCCAGTTCTCTTAGATCCATCTGAATATTATTAACAAACTACTCCCAGACCTTCCGTTGGTAGGGTGTTTCTCAACAGAAACTAATTTTAGAGAAAATCAAATATGACGCGTTCATACTGTCACACTTTCGTGCTACATGCTCTATCCATCTCTATTAACCCTTAAAATATAAAAATAACGATATAAATTAGGGTGTTATTATTGTGATGCTTCGTTCATTCCAAATTCTCAATACTATGGAACTGAATTCATGTAAGGTAAATATTTACTTTGTCAATTTTATTAAATTAATGAAATTAGAATGGGCTGGTCATACAAAGGCTCTCAACAGACCAAGCACCAAAAAAAGGTGCTTACAGCAAGTTTTATGGAGAATAGACGGGTTGGAAGACTGAAAAAAAAACGATGGGAACATAGTATTAAGGGGAAAATGCTGCAAACCTACTTAAGCGTCGCAACTGGAGGCTTGCTGCGCAAAATATAAATGATTGGAGACAGAAGTTAAATGAGGCAAAGCTCGAATTTGGATTGAACTATTTTAGAATAATTTTATCTTATTTTCATGCCATAATGCAAGGGACCGTGTTTCACATCCATTGAGTATCACAGCAAAAGCTAGTCAGAGGACCAAAAGTTGTCGTGTGTTTCGCTGCCGGTTTTTACAGCGACTTTACTTTATAAACCAACAATGAATCTAACTTACAGTGCGTTTATCATGTCTCTGTTAGAATTAACAAAGAACTGAATGTGTGATGTAATCTCTGTACTTCCCGACACTGCATATGGAACTGCATCAGCAGAAATCAAGTAAAAATCCTACTGAATTATTTTGAAATAATATTAGGCCTATATGTTTTAATATTAGGAAAATACTAAAACAAATATTAATAAGTAAATTATGAAAAGAAATGTACTGAAATCTGAAAATAACTAGTATATACATATTTATGGCCAAGTTGTGAAAATATTTATTAATATATCGGAACCCTTTTTATATTAAATAAAACTGAATA
The DNA here is from genome assembly GCA_030220185.1 of Diploptera punctata. NCBI lineage: Eukaryota > Metazoa > Arthropoda > Insecta > Blattodea > Blaberidae > Diploptera > Diploptera punctata. The sequence goes on from JASPKZ010000432.1 coordinate 1,045,782, forward strand.
TAGGCCTATGATTTTTATTTTAATCGGTGGTGTAGGAATTATGTTCCTTGCTTCTGGTCCTGAGAGTAGCTAGTCCAAATTGTAACTTGATGTTTTTTTAGGATAGAAAAATCGGCGAAGAGGTTCTCTGGAAATGACTTTAAGCCGGGGGTTCCGAGTTTTATGAAGTTCGGGTTTTAAAAATAATTCAAGCCTAAATTAGAATCTCTGGACAAAATTTAATCGGCCTTTCGAACTCATGTACGAGTAATACCTTAGTTACTTACTAGGTATCTCTTTTGACACGATGAGCTAATCACAGTCATTCGCTAAAATCTGAAAGTAAGTAAGCGTAACTAAATTGGCTTGGTCAAGGAGCTCCCGTAAATGAGCACCCTTGCTGTACGTGCGGATGAGCCTACAGTTACAGGTACAAAGACATTCTTGCTAGGCCTCAACATGGATATTAAAGTTTGTTTAAAAAATGCATATAATCGAAAAAAATATACTTCAAATCCGGGGACAAATAATCATGCAACGCAGTAGGATAATATTTTTTCTGCAAAGCTGTCAGAAGTAGTTTTAGCTCGATTCATCTCATTATAAAAAGTTTCAGAGATTTGTGAGATTACCATTTCTCACTTAATATCTGCAGTTCGTCACGACATATTTCATTTCTCTTTTGCTATGAAATGCAGTTGCTGTATCTGTTGTTACGTCAGAATGTTGTGTTTGCGCTCCGTGTATGTGTCACTTGTGCTTGTTTCCAGGAACACAAAAAACAAACTTCATTCTACAAGTGACCAGACAACAAAAGTTACTAAACATGAATGTAACATATCTTTCGCTGATCTTATTTTACAGCTCTATAATCTACAATAAACATCCCATTCTTCAGGAATTGTAAGAGAAACCCAAGACAATGTTTCAAGCAAAACAATATCTACAAGAGATACAAGATGTAAATGAATATTAATGAATCAAATAAGACAGATAGCACACTTTAACTATATTGGTTCAGATATAACATATAGCTACGAATGGGACATACATAATAAATTAAACCGCATTCAAATGATGTGTGGCACCATACGAAGAACCCTCCGAAACACTCGAAGAGAAACTCAGCTCAGGTTTCATAAAATTATGGCTGAACCTGTTCTTTTATATGGTTCTGAATCTTGGGTACTTTCAAAAAAAGATATCTCACATATTCAAGCCGCTGAAATGAAATTTTTAAGATCCGCAAAAGGATGTACACGCATGGATAGATTACACAATGAATCAATAAGAAATGAATGGGAGATATTTTCAATAGTCGATAAACTAGAAGAGCACAAATACCAATGCAAAGAACATTTAGACAGAATGGACAATACAAGATTTCCCAAAAAGATCAACACCTACAAACCACATGGATAAAGATCTTTGGGACGGCCAAGGAAACGATGGACTAGAGACCGGACAGGTCGCATTAACCTAATCCTGAAAAAGGAAGAAGAAGAAGAAGAAATAAGACATAATGGAGACTATTTTAGTTCATTCCATACACATTGAATACAATATTTACAGCCAGTACCCCGCTGTGGTCTTGAGGTAACGTGCTGCCTTGTCACGCAGTGGGCCCGGATTCGATCACCCGTCGGAACAAGTGTCCTCGTTGAGTTTTTCCCGAAGTTCTTTCTCTCCTCTAAGACAAATGTAAGGACATTTTAAGGCCCAAACGTTTCCCGAACATCATCTGTCCATCATTAACATATTCACCCATTAGATTAAATGTAGTATTAAGCCTGGAAACGAATCACTTACTTGACGAATATCAGTCAGACTTGAGAACTCGACGCTCTACTGCAACTGCATTTCTAAACGTAGTGGAAGACATTTTCAAAGCAATGGACATACGTGAAATGATATTAAGTCTACTTGATTTTGGCAATGCTTTTAACTCGACTGATATGGATTTGTTCTGGTTAAACTGAAAGCAATGCATTTATCTGACAACGGTTTGACTTATATGGACTCCTACCTACGCCACGTCAGCAGTGTGTGTCCGTAAATAAAGAGTTTACTTCTTGGTGGTATACAGTGGCGAGAGTGCTTCAAGATTCAGTTTTAGGACTCATTTTATTTAAATATAAATGACGTAGCAAATTATTATCACAATACGAACAACATGTTTATGCAGAAGATTCACAAATATATCTACATTTTAAACCAAAAGTTACAGAATCCATTGAGGGAACAGTGACAAGACTGGGATTGTAAGTTGAAAAAAATACATTTGGTATTCGACTAAATGCAAATAAAACACAATCTATAATACGTGGAGATAAAATACTACTTACTACTCTCAACACAGATAACTTCCCTCCATTTTATTGGACAGTATTTGAATTCAATATCATCTCTCAGAGAAAAATCTGGGATTTCACTTGGATAATAATTTAAGATGCAGTTATCAAGTAAAACATGTGTTCAGGTAAGTTCTGACAACACTTCATTCATTTCACTACCCGATATAAGTACATTCCATACTTACTACTGAGACATTGGTACAGACTCTTATCATTCCGAGTTTCGACTGCTGTGATATAAGTTATTACTGACTGACTTGAATACTGAACTGTCAAACAATCTATAATATGTTATCGCTTAAGTTAGGTATGTTCAAAAATAGACCAAGTTTCTGCATCTATTGAATCACTGTTATGGCTCCGGCTTTGTGACAGAAGAACTTTGCTTTATGTACTATACTCTTTTCAAATAATGCGCATCTCTAACCTAAGATATCTCTCAGCACGGTTTCATATTATATTCATTAATCATACCTTCAACACTATATCTGAGTTCAATGAAATATTAAACATTCCCTACCAGAGATTATATCATTATTCTTTTGTCATTGTGTCTCACTTTCCCATTAAGGGAATTCGTTACCAGTAGAAATCAGGAGCTTTCCTGTACAGTAGTCATTAAAATATAACATAATTGGCGGAAGCTCTACAGTTAGTGTTACTTTTTATAGAAATATCAGAAGTTACTTAATAAATCACAAATTATTTATAGGCCTAATTACATATACTTAAAACCAATGTAGTTTTAAAACAATTCTATTTGTTTTAAGTGCATGTTTCTGTTAGTTATGTTTGATATTAGTTCGATTTTTAATAATGTATTATAAATTCAATTTTTATATCTTACTTTAGAGGTTGAGAGCAAGGTAAGGCCCTATGTCCTTATTATTATTATTATTATTATTATTATTATTATTATATCTTATTCAACTAACACACTATTTTATCTGGTACCATACATGCATGGTTCAGAACGTGTTATTGTTTTAATCTGTTTTGATAGTATAATTTTCAAAATCAGTGCAAATGTTTCTTTAAGAATGACATTTTATAGAGGAGAAACCAAAAAAAAAGTCGATAGGTGTACTGTTATTAATATTATCATAGCTGTATTATTATTACTGTTTTAGTTACTGTATTATTATTATTATTATTATTATTATTATTATTATTATTATTATTATTATTATTATTATTATTATTATTATTATTATTGGGAATTTTATGCCATAAAAAAACCACTGACCTTAGTCACATTTGAACTTACGATCTTCGAAACGAGAAGTGAGCTAACTAACTCTAACTCACTCACTGGCACTATCGAACGCGTAGGTTCATGGCCGGGCGGATATAAGCTCTGCAGATATCCCTATCCTGAGCTAATGTTTTCCAATCATTCCCTGTATAATCTACTTCCCTCAAATCATAGTTAATGTTATTCTCCCAACTCATTCCTGATATACCAACTGGGCGTTTTCCCTCTGGATTTCCTACAAGAAGCGTCCATGCACGTCACGTCGTTCATTCCCCACTCGTGACATATTTCCTGCCCATCACAGTCTACGAGACTTAACTGTTCTTATTATATCTGGCTTCCTATAAATACCATGTAGTTCATTGTTACGTAATCTTCTCCATTCACTTGCCTGTTCATCTCTCTTTGGTCCAAAAAATTTTCTAACTTTATTCTCAAATACTCGTAATCTCCTTTCCTCCCTTAAAGTAAGAGTCCATGTTTCGCAACCATATAACATAACTGGTAGAATAATAGTTTTATATATTTTCAGTTTAACGTTTTTTTGAAAGGAGTTGGGACATCAGGAGTCTCTGTAATGCATAATAGCACGCAATTCCAGAATTGAGCCTATGTTTAATTTCTTTCTGCATCTCATTCATATTTGTGATTATTGTTCCTAGGTATTTGAATTCAGCTGCTTCCCTCATTTGTCATTAGCTGTTCATTTCCATTATATAATTTACTTCTATGTGTGACCAAATATTCAGTTTTATTGATTTTTATTTCCAGTCCAAATTTCACAGTATTACTCAATAGTGTGTGCGTTTTGGCCTTTAGTATCTCCTCGCTATCGCCCAATAGTACTACATCATCAGCATAAACTAACAGCTTATTAATATCATTGAGTTGTAGGTTTTCTTCGTCCTCTAAAGATTTAATGGCATGCTTTGGTACAAAATTAATTAGAAGAGGAGATAGTGCATCTCGTTGCTTCAACCCATTGTATTTCAAAAGTGTCTGAAAACTGTTTTCCTACATGCACCCTACTCTTTGTGCCATTTAGACACATTCGTACAAGTCTAACTAACTTTTTAAGAATTCCCAACTCCAGCAGGATACTATATAACTTCTCCCTCTTAATTGAATCGTATGCCTTTTTTAAGTCTACATATAGTTGATGTACAGTACCACTATATTCCCATTTCGTTTCTAAAATCTGCCTTATACTAAAATATCTGATCTGTTGTAGACCTGTAGACTTGTTCGTTAAAAATATTTGTTATATACAATTCTGTATTTCTTTTTATTTTGCACATTTCTTTAATAGGGAAGTCAAAATTGTATATCTTTTTCCTGATTTATTTATGGCGACTTTATATACTAAACTTTTACTAACGCAGTACGTTTAAAACAAGTTTCTATTGAATGAAAATATAAGGTATTTAAATTATGTATAACATTGAGTAGACAAACAGAGGATCCAATATTTTATAAACTTGCAATTGGTTTCATGTTGTCTCTGTGCATTTCAAAAAAGTAGCTTTTGATCGTTCACTAGCAAATATTAAACCATCTTCAGTTATACCGACACAAAAATCAAAAGGTTTGGACTTTGTGTGTTTTATGCACAGTCGCTCCACATCCTGCCAATTAAACCAACTCAACCGTAATCAACGCTCCACATTCATTTTCTAGACTATTTAACTCATGCCCCAAATGGGAGTCAATGACCAATCACGTTTCAATGATTTCTGTATTACAACCAATCAGAGACGTGTTTCACGAAATATTTATCAGTGTTAGGATTATCATATATTAAGCAAAGCTCCTCCTTTTTAATATTCTGAACAGGTCTGACCGTTATTTTGCAGTGACTGAGCCTATAACAAATACGGCTACCAGATTGTATATAATAGTGCTTACATGTCAACATTTGTAGCAATTGATTATACCACCAAAAAAAGAAACCACTGTTTGCACTTTCTTAAATGTATACGACATCAAAAATGAATTAATATACAGATTGATGTGTTTCATTTTTTTCTCCACTAGAGAGCATTCTTACAATATTGCGTTCCTTTGGCAATAAATAGTATGATCTGGTTGCAGTGATAAACAAAAGAAGCAGTAGAAGCGTACGTATCGTTTCTCATTTGTTTTCAAACATCGCCGTTTACATTAAATATATAAATATTTTAAAATAACTATAGTTAAATAATGATTTGTGAGTAAACAGCTTAATTTTATTCGTTAAATAGTCCTAACAAATGCCACTCTTGATTTCCAAATTCTCTAGATAAATTCACTCCTCACTTCGTGAGTCGTGAATTTATCGATAATTTGGAAATCACTCGTGGCATTACTTATGATAAACCCTCCAGCTATTGGTTTCCCAATACACCCCGAAATGTTCTGTCAAATAATAACTGTCGTCCCTAGATTTTAACAGAAGGTCATATTTTTTTAACAGTAGCCAGTGTTAGGGATACTGTGAAACCAATCTAAAGTCCAATCTAAAATCTACATAGTCTTACTATTGTATTTAGTACAAATGCACAGAAAATACGCCGATATAAAACGGTAGCAATTGCAGTGATACAGTGTGATTCTTAATTTGAGTCATGGACTATCATAACCAGCGGGATCAAGTTCGTGAGATCAAAAGCAGATTATTCCTAATGGGATCATGTAAGAACATACGCTCAATTCTGGAATTGCATGCTATTATGCATTACAGAGGCTCTCGACTTCCCAACTCCTTTCAAAAAATGTTAAACTGAAAACATATAAAACTATTATTCTACCAGTTATATTACATGGATGCAAAACATGGAATCTTACTTTAAGGGAGGAAAGGATTACGAGTATTTGAGAATAAAGTTCTTAGGAAAAGTTTTGGCCAAACAGAGATGAACAGACAGGTGAATGCAGGAGATTGCATAACAGTGAATTACATGGTCTTTATAGGAAGCCAGATATAATGAGAACAGTTAAGTCTCGTAGACTGCGATGGGCAGGACATGTGGCTCGAATTGGAAATGAAAGACGTGCATGGAAGGTTCTTGTAGGAAGACCAGAGGGAAAACACCCAATTGGTAGACCAAGAATGAGGTGGGAGAATAACATTAACTATAATTTGAGGGAAGTAGATTACACAGGGGATGATTGGAAAAAATTGGCTCAGGATAGGGATATATGGAGAGTTTATGTCCGCGCGGCCATGAATCTACGGGTTCGATAGTGCCAGTGAGTTAGTTAATTAGGGAACAAATTAGAAATGAAGAGGTCCTGCAAGAACTTATCTTGGAACCAGTTACTCGTACCTGTTTTATAAAAATTGCCAATTCAAATTTAAAATTCATGTACAACTTATAATAATAATAATATAATAATAATAATAATAATAATAATAATGTTTTATTTATTCTGGCAGAGTTAAGGCCATAAGGCCTTCTCTTCCACTCAACCAGCACAAATACAAATAAATATTTGACAAATATAGATATACACTATACTAATTATAAACAGTTAAAGATACATTAAATGTAGCAATGTAAATTTCATGTACAAACAAACAACAATAATAATACTTACGATAATAATAATAATAATAATAATAATAACAATAATAATAATAATAATAATAATAATATAACAATGATAATAATAATATAATAATGATAATAATAATAATAATAATAATAATAATAATAATAATAAAAATAATAATAATTATAATAATAGTAGTATAAGTATGATAAATTATACGAGAAACACCAATTAATATATGTCTATGAATAGAAACCCAAAATTCTTTCTTCAACAGAGTTCATATGGGAAGATATCTTTGAGATACGAGATGGATTGAAAACTCCAGCCTTGAGATGGTAACAATCAGGACTTATATTTGAATGCAATGTGATGATGTTGTATCAAGGACGAAATGGTGGTGTTTTTACCGAGGGGTACGGAGATATCCCGAGTGTGTAATGTGGCCCAAGGTTTAAATATGCAATTTTCCATGGGTCTCGTAAAATAGTTTATGACACACTAGTCACAATTGATAAATTGAACAACTTTTTTGCGCGATAGTGTGTATTCTCGTACTTACCAGCAATGGCGACCATTATTGAAAATTCATCTTCCTACATTTCGGGGTTGCCAACCTAAATGACTATACTGTAATATTACATTTACACCCACGTGCGGGAAGTAAAACCACTGCCCTCTGTGTATACAACGTACAATGTATAGAAGAAAATATCAAAAAGATAGTGTTAAAATACATTATAAGAAAGAAATCACTGCATTTTAAATTCTACCCCCCTTTTTGAATACAACTTTACAAGAATAATATAAATATCTTGAACTATAACAAATGTTATAAGTTTATCACCTACTCTTTGTGAATATTTGGCCTAGAAAATTGTTGAATATAATGATTTAAAATAATGAAATAAAAATAAATGTTCTTCTCTTACTAATATTTTTAATAACCAATTAAGGGAAATGAACTTCATTTGAAACAATGTAAAACAATAAATACGAACTTGCGGCCATGTTATCAATAACTGTTCTCAAGGCCGCCTGTTGTTTGAACTAATAAACATTGCCCACACTGTTAACGTCAGTCAATTGTTTGAAACCAACGCAAATACTTCCAACAAAGATGTTGTAATTTTACTATTATTTATTATTATGAAAACACCATCGCGCAAAAAAAAATGTACAACGTACGTTTGTGAAGTGTTTTACAGAATCTCGGAAATTAAAAACTTCCCTATCGTTCGGTTTTTAAATATTTTCTCTCGATTCTGTAAAAACCACTTCCCAAACTCGCATCGTAATATACTATTTAATATGATTTTAAGTTATAAATTACCTTTGTGTTTGTATGCTTTGGCGTATTTTGTTTCCGTGTCTAAGGACCGTGTATATAGCGGGGGGATAAAATTTTGGAAGCCATGAATGATGCTATTATTTTTTTAAGTTTAATAATCTCCGAATTTAATAAATTAATGTAAACGGCGATGTTTGAAAACAAATGAAGAACGTTTGTTATGTTTCACTTATTCATCACTACAACCAGATCATATTATTTATTGCCAAAGGATCGCAATATTGTAAGAATGCACCCTAGTGGAGTAAAAATGAAACACATGAAACTGTATATTAATTAATTTCTGATGGCTTATGATGTAAATATGTAAATTACATTTTTCTGGAACGTTTTTACCTGGGAAACAATACATTTAAGAAAGTGTAACAGTGCTTTTTTTTGTGGTTTTGTGGTATATTCAATTGCTACAAATGTTCTTATATTATAATCCACGCAATCATTATCTGGTTACATTCGTGCACTATATATATATATACACAACCTGGTAGCCACATGCATTCTAGAATTCTTACATCTTAATATATACATTTTTATATTCAACGTATTTCTTGGAGAATCAGTCACTGCAAAATAATGGTCTGACCTATTCAGAATTTTAAAAAGGAGGACCTTGATTTTGAAGTGATAAAATTAAATTGATAAAATAGAGATGAAATGCGAGTGTGATTGGTTATAAATAAAAAATCATTATAATGTGATTTGTCATTGACTCCCATTTGAGGCATTGAGTTACGAGTCATGAGTATTGCCACGAGTGAATCCAATTTATCTAGAAGATTTGGGAATCAAGAGTGGCATTTATTAGGACTACTTAAGGAATAAAATTCAGCTGTTTACTAAACAATCACTATTTACATATAGTTAACGGCATATTAAAATAGTTACATATTTGATGTAAACGGCGATGTATGAAAACAAATCAGAAATACATGGTTATGCTTATTCACGGGAACTTCAATACATTATTTGTTGCCAAATACGATCACAATCAGCGATAACTTACCGACATCGCAATATTTTAAGAATGCGCCCTAGTGGAGAAAAAATTAAACACATCAAATTGTATGTTATAACCAATATTATAGGTTATTAATTATTCTTTAGGAAACAACTCAGTAAAATCATTATTTAATAACAGAATTATTGAACACACAATTATCAAATGCTGTACATTATTTGCTATATTCATCATACTATTTGGAGAGTCAGTCACTGCAAAATAATGCTCTGAGCTGTTCAAAATATTTAAAAAGGAGGAGCTTTCTTTATTTTTGTAAACAGAATTCAATAAATGGCGAGTTGAATCACGACTGTCATTGGTTGTAAAACAAAATTCATTGAAACGTGATTGGTCATTAACTCCCTTTTGGGGCATGAGTTAAATAGTCGAATTAAATATATACAGAAACTATAATCAGGATTGAATGCAGGCTTTCACGGCCGGTAATCATAATGTTGAGTGATTCCGGGTTATGTGGCCGTGGTCCATAGTTGGTGTTGATACCAGACGTTTCGCCCTCAACTGCGGAGGGCATCTTCAGTGGCGAGTGCTTCTAGGCGTGTTTCCTGGTCGGAAGATCTACTTAGATCACTCTAAGTTGGTAATCAGCAAGAGCCACGCCCACTCACCCTGCACCCACCACTAATACAACGTCCACAACGTCCGCAGCGCTCACTCTAAGTAGATCTTCCGACCAGGAAACACGCCTAAAAGCACTCGCCACTGAAGATGCCCTCCGCAGTTGAGGGCGAAACGTCTGGTATCAACACCAACTATGGACCACGGCCACATAACTCGGAATCACTCAACATTATAATCAGGATTGTTATGTCATTAAATAGTATATTAAAATACGAGGTTGGGAAGTGGTTTTTACAGAATCGAGGAAAATGTTTAAAACCGAGCGATAGCGAGGTTTTTAATTTTCGATATTCTGTAAAGCACTTCACAAACGTGCGTTGTATTTCTTTTTTTTTGCGTGATGGTGTTTTCAAAATAATAAATAATAGTAAAATAATAACATCTTTGTTGGAAATATTTGCGTTCATTATAGACAATTGACTGACGTTAGCAGTTTGGCCAATGTATATATGCTAAATGCCGAAAATAATTGTTGAGATAACAGCAGGACTTGATATCTATCTCGCATAAAATGGTTGCAAGTATGAATGATTATAATCAAACGACTAAACTGAAGAAGCGTAGGAAGTTGGGTGTGCTTATTTAGTACCAGAGAAATCTAAATTAAGGTATGAAAAAACATACATTTCATTCAGAAAGTGGCTAGAGGAGAAGAATTGTAGTGTAAGTGAAAAAAGTATGGTTGCTTAATTCGTGCTTAGGAGTGAAACATTAAAATCTCCAGCGAGTTTGTGGTCAGAATATTCAATGCTGATAACGATGATAAATTTAAAATTTTGTTACACTAGTTAGCTTCCTCAAAAATAAGAATATTGGACTAACTCACTGGCACTATCGAACCCGCAGGTCCATGGCCGCGCGGACATAAGCTCTCCATACATGCCTATCCTGAGCCAATGTTTTCCAATCATCCCCTTTATAATCTACTTCCCTCAAATCATAGTTAATATTATTCGCCCATCTCATTCTTGGTCTACTAACTGGGCGTTTTCCCTCTGGTTTTTCTACAAGAAGCTCCATGCACGCCTTTCATTCCCCATTCTTGCCACATGTTCTGCCCATCGCAGTCTACGAGACTTAACTGCTCTCATTATATCTGGCATAAAGCTAAAAAGTTTAGAAGTTTAAAAGTTTAAAGGAAAAAGGTTGTAATCGGGGTTTGGTTTTAATTAGGTCCAAGGATATGGGTTCCTGGACAGTTGTGCTCCGGACTAGATGGGTTCAGGTTTCGGTAGAACAATGGACTTAAATCTCGGGAATCCGTGAGGAAAGGATGTTCACTTGGGGAAAAACAGTAGGCCCAGTGTAATGTCTTGAAATTGACGATGCACTTTTATTGTCACTTGAATTACATTCGTCGTATTAGACGACGAGTTTGACGAGAAGGCTGTTGGTGGGTCAGAATTAGTAATGGTTGTAACACTCAACCAAGCGATGTAACTTAACTGTACTCTAACTAACTGACTGCTGTACTGACAGCACTGACTGCTGAACTGCTGAACTGAACTGACACTAATTTTCGTTAAGTAAAAATATTTATTAATTCCGAGTGGGCCGGCATTAGTCCCTTCCACCAAAAGTCTTAACGTCTCACAAACAGTTTATGTTATACTAATTTTGATTGGTAAATTTTTACCTTAAGGGCGTTATCGTGGGTGTTAAACTTAGAAGTTTGTGGCCTCGTTCCCTCCCTTTAAATTAGTTACCTCATCATATAAAATTTTCAGGGTTGCCAAATGGAGTGGTCCTTAAGGGCGCGGCTATCTACTGTCGGCATCTACCTTACGCCGCAAAGAAGTCACCCGCTGTTAACGACATGTACTGGTTGAAATTAGTTTGGGGATAACTCTTTCCACAGTTACCTAGGAAAATCCAATTGCTAGTTTGTGACTTCCCAGCCTTTTGTAAGAAGTTTTTGGGCTTAGCATTGTTATAGCAAGTTGATAATAGAGCAGTCTAGTAAATCCTCTTGACAAAAGAAACTGCAGACTTTTTCCCCATTGTATAAGGGCTTAAGGATCCATTGTATGATGTTTACTAATTTCGTTCCCTACAATAGCAAGGGTCCAGGTATATGACTGGCGCTAATTGCTTGGTACTACTGTTTTATTTATTGCCTATCAAATTATTTTGTGGTAGGTTATATCATTTTAATTTTGTTACTAATGAATTCCTACTTTCATTACAATTCGTTTGAATATACATATGCCCTAATTCTGATGATAATTATGGGTTCATAAATTATTCACTTTGATGAAGGTACTTATTTTACTGAAATAAGAGGCTGAGCGAATGACTTGTCACAAGTTTTCAGTAGAATTTTGTTAAGTCAACGTTCAATATTGTTTCAAATGAAGTTCAGTTCATTTAAAATGCAGTGATTACTTTCGTACATGTATATTAACACTACCTTTTGCATATATTTTTATATACATAGAGGGCAGTGGTTTTTCTTCCCGCACGTGGGTTGTAATATGTAATATTACAGTATAGTTATTTAGGTTGACAACCCCGAAATGTAGGAAGTTGAACTTTTTCAATCATGGCCGCCATTGCTGGTAAGTATGACAAAACGAACTATCGCGCAAAAAAATAAGATTGCAATACAGCCATGTAGTATATATTATTCTACAGTGTGTGTGTGAAACCAAGATAAAAGACTGAAATCTTACTTATCATACTATTGAACTGTTTTAATGTGATACCAAAACAAAAGATAGTCATAACACTAACTTACCATTATACTATGTTGCAATCTTACCATTCAGTACATAAAAATCCTTACTCTAGTAATAACTTAGTTATGCATGATTCTGTTTTCACTTCGGCACGACACATTAAAATAACTGGCACAAGAAATTAGTCTTCGCCAATTTAAGAAATAGTCTGTCCAAATTAAATCTCATAATTTGCCTGCAGATGGGATAAATACTGGCATTGACATTATCCGCTAGACTAAATTGGTGATTATGAAAACTAACTTTCTATAGAAAAGGCATTTGTTTGTAAACGCCCGGTAACCACGTCCAATTACTCTGAAACGAGGTCCCAGAAAATACGAACCCCTGATTCAAAAGTACTAAACTAACATTCTGAACAAGCTCTGAAAGTTTGTCAGTAGTGTTCTGTATAACGTAATATTTGTAGCATTAAGTGACATATAAAAGCATTGCAGCATGTGGAGGGACAGAAGCCTTCTAATTTACAGTTTGAATTAGCGGAACTCTAACAGATGGATTACAAGAGCAGAGTTATTGCCTCTGTCCGAGCTTTTAGCCTCGCCGGCTAATTGCTCTCTCAAGCAAACCGATGGATTACCCGGATATAACAGTGGTTTAAATTGATACAAACAAACTACTCAACACAATTATTAACTAACCCTCATAAACAATAATATTTTCCTTTCATGAAGAGGACTCTGCTGTCAATAATAAAAATAGACTTAGGATTTGTTAATATATTTACCTAATGCCTTGTATAAAAAAGCGTAGATTAATTCATTATAGTGTTTTTTTCTCTTCTTTTTATGCATAGTAGATTCGAGCTGTTATTCCTTTTTTATTCATTGTATCATTAATTTAATTTTAATTGTAGTTAGTTTCATTCTATTATTAGACATTAATTTCATTATTATTCAATATGACAGATAATGAATTGTTTAATAACTATTATTGTAACTTTTTTTTGTATTATATGTAACATGTTTGTCCTGTCTAATATGACTACTATTGTAATTTTTTTGTATTCATGTGTAACATATGTTTGTCCTGTTTTATATTACTATTATTGTATTTTTTTTTGTATTCATATGTAACATATGCTTGTTCGGTGAGTGGAAGAGAAGGCCACATGGCCTTAACTCCACCAGGCTAAATAAATAAATCTAATCTAAATCTAAAATCTAATCTAAAAAAAAGTAAATAAAGTAAGTATCCCGTAATAATGTTGTTATGCCTACACTAGGGCCTAACTGCCTTAAAAATAAAATACTATAAAAAGCCGATAAAGAATAGACACATATACATGTGTATTATACCAAAAAATAGGGCATAAATATTCACCCTTTAAATGCGGATTGAAGTCTCAATCAAAATATACATAAATGTCTTATAGATAAAAAAACTAGGGAAAGAATTATTATAAAATGACTATTTCACATCAATATATTTTTCAATCAATGAAGACACACTTACGAAATCTTATATAATATCAAAAACAACTTGTTAGTTTCAACCAAATAGGAAACTCTTACGAAAACTTATATAACCCAAACACATTAGGATAAGAAGTTAAAAACACCTTATATTACTTGGCCATGACATACTAGGAATATTACTACAGATGGGGCAAGAAAATAGGGTTTCCATTAGTTTTGGGGGATGGTGAAAGGTAAAGATAATCATATAAAAGCCGGGATTTTTAGTGGAAAAAGGCAGAACAGCGGCGGGACCGAATGTGGTCCCCCAGCAGGGGAGGCAGCTACATTGGTAATATGAATCTTTTTTATCATTCTTAATGGTCATTTTCAGACATAGAATTAATTAAGGGACCAAATGGTCCAAAGAACTTAGAATAACGAACAAAGTTGAACATTTTAAAATGTTTGTTTTCTCTCTCTGATTTTTAACACTTTAGCATTTTGACGTTTAACAATGAGGCGATTTCAGCTGATTCTAATAACTTGTTTTATATGTTGTTGATCTAATATCTCTTTATATTTGGTTTTATTTTAATAAATAATATTATTTTTTCGTTTACTGTGTTTTTAACATGTTTAAATGTGGAACTCATCCTCCAAAACCAAGGCCAACCGCTCGGGCCAAAGACCACTTAAACAATAGTGAACTTAACGCTATCATTACGGCGGGGCTTAACAGACCGCCGCGCGTAATAAATGTCCATTTATTTATTTACCTAAGTTTAACCTCTCACTTCTTAAGGACTTATATATGCCCCAAACCCCGTCGATTACATACATACTTCTTAGACCACACAAGGACATGGAAGATCTCCCTGGATGAATGTTCAGGGCCACCTCCTAGACAACACGAACTTTTAAGACAAGACACCACCGTTCACTCAATCCTTCATATTAAGGGGAGAGGATGCTATTTTTGGTAAAGAATGAGCAATTTTTGAAAAATAAATTGCTCTAAAATATTCTGTGATATGTGTGGAATACATTGCATAACATGTTATGTATATTTGTATCGTTATGAGGCTTGAGAAGCCATTTTTAAAGTTCCTGCCCTCTGGATTTTAAATTACACGCCCTCTTTCGATTGTTGTTTCCCGTAACTTCATATTTTTTTCTTTGCTACATTGCTGGACGACAATTGATATATCCTCTGAACTATTATAGATACATGCATGAAATTTTGAACACACACTAATGAGACAATGGAAAAAGTTTATCTATAACATAAATTAGGTATTTGATTTTATGTAAAAAATAGGTCTGTTTTAGAAAAGGAAGTAAAAAGTGTTGTTAAATTTAATTATTCATTTTGCAACTTTAGAGACAAATATCAAAATTATGTTACAGGGCGGATGTAGAGCATCCTTTTACTAATAGAATGTAATACATTTTGTGAAGTTATCTTCAAAAGTAGCTTAGATATATCGGTTTTAGTAAACCCCTGCTCAGGGTACTTTTTTTTTTAATTTGCCCCCCCAATTGTTTTCAAAATTTTTATTTTTGATTACATTACTATAGCCATGAGCTCTTAACAAACAATAAATAAATAATTTATACCAAATAAGAACAACTTTTTAAAAATACCATCCTCTCTCCTTAAACAAGCAAATGTGAAATGGATGATTGTGCTGGTCAGATGATCAAAATGTTTCCTTACATTTGTCTTATGGGTGTGAAAAATATAAACCGAAATAAACCTTAACTAGGAAAGTTGTCCCTATCGGAGATCAAACTCGTGCTCTTTGAGTTTGAGGCAACGACTTTAACCTACCATTAGACCACTGCCTTGGATTCTAATTAACTGATATCTCGTATTATAATTTTTTAAAGTAAAGTTACATTTCGCTTTAATATATGTGTATATAAAAAATCCAGACTGAATGTTTTATTAATTATTGAAAAATCACCTTATTGGTAAACTATACTTAAATACTTGAGGCATTTCTATGAAATTTTCATTATATTTTACTCATTGTATGATGAAACTGGATAAAATAGTCCGTCAAACATATTTTTCATCAATAGTTTATACAATAAAAATACCTACATCATTTTTCAAAATAAAATTAAATCATAATGTGCATTAAAATTATTGCAGGTGCAACAATAAACTGCCAATACGAGGTATTTATAGGATATAGCCTAACACGACTAGCGAACATTTTACTTTCTTCTGAATTTAGATATGTGATGACCAAACTTAGACATGTAAAAAATACAAGTATATTTTAAAGCTAAATGTTTACTTTATTAATAAAAAGATATTTGGAAAAAGTTTAGTTTACATTTCCTTATACATTTTCCGAGTCCTACAGAATAACAGTGCGCATGTGCAAAAGTTTATAGATCTGTCGCTATATGGAACTACATATCTGACAAGACCTACAGAAAGTTCATAGAGCTGTCGCTAGATAGAATCACGTAGCTGTGAAATCGATATGACCAATCTTCGCAATAAATTCCCAAACGATTACTAAAAATGGACGTACACCAACTTACCCCTTCTTATCCTAAAAAAAATAATTTACATGCATATTATTTAATTAAGTGTACAGTAATCTGATGTATACGAACTTTTCCCACCGGAACCTAACAAAATGAAGTGAGTGAACATTAATTTCTTTAAAAAATATTTTCGAATGTTAATTGTTCTGATTTCACAGATATCTCCACCATTTAGCGGAAGTTCCTTTAAGCATGCGTGTATGCAACAAACGATTCTGCACAACTTCTAAAAATCATTGCGTACGTAGATAAATATTTAATAATTGTAAAAAAAAATCGTAAGATATCGTTGCAAAATATTTTAAATATTACGAAATGTTAGTAAAGACAGATGAACAATGTAGGACAACAGTTTTACGTCGTACAAGAATATACTATGGAAAATCAAGGAACGTAATCAAATGTTAAGTCAAATATTTAAGAATATTAATTACTTGGAATCGGAGATATTTCTTTTTATTATGAGTTAGTTTCTACTCCTTTTCGCAAACCACTGTTCATAAATAGTTTTGAAATTTAACGAATTACATCAAACCTGTAAGATTTATAACTGTCACATAAATAATCGGTTTGCAATTTCGATTCCTGGCTTACCTAGTGTTCATTTTCCCTCTGATATTCTACAGGAGTTTTTATTCTCCATTATTGCCACATCTCCTGCCTTTCACAGTCTACGAGACTCAATTGTTCGTAATATATCTGATATGTCCAGCGCTGTGGTCTCGAGGTAGCGTGCTGCCTTGTCACGCAGCGGGGCCGGGTTCGAATCCTGGTCGGAACAGGCTCCTAGGTGAGGTTTTTTTTCGGTTTTTTTTTTTTACCTGTAAGACAAATGTCACGAAGCTTAGGGCCCAACGGTACCCGAAAATCATCCGGCCATCATCATACTTATCATTACTGGCCTGACCATTGCTCCATACATTTTTTCTAATGTGCTGACTGGAATATCAGGCACTCGACCCAGAATACCGAGTACACTGTTAAGTTGTCCCCTCCCTTTAAATAATGCTATATCAATATGTTTTTTCCACTTTCCGTTCATTTTCAACGTCGTACCAAGATATTCAAAATGTTTCACGTTTTGAAGTAGGCTACTTGATCTTTGTAATATTATTGTGTTTTCTTTATGTAATTGTAATGTTAATGTTTTTAGTGTATAATGCTATTGTGTTATTATTTAATTGTAATATTATTATTCTGTTTTCTTTATGTAATTGTAATGTTATTGCTTTTTTTGTTGTTTATTTTTCTTTACACTAGTACCAATTATTACTTTATTGTAACGGACTGTCAACAGCACGTACGGCTTACTGCCCGTGCGACCCATATTTGTAAATAATATTGTAAATATCTTACTTTTTGTCTAATAAAGTCCTACTACGACTACTACTTATCATTATCATCATCCTTCACCGATGTGGAAAGCAACGGGATGCTATCATACCAATAATTCCCTAGTAAAGCTGCAAAGCATAATATGAAAATGCTATGATTGCAGTGAAAGGCGTGCCCTCGGGCAGTATTACTATGGATGGATATGTGATATCCTATAAGGATCAAGTAGCTCATTGTTATATGTTCGTCTCTATTCAACTGTCTGCTCGTTTTTTTTTTTGTACACAAATTTTCTTAAGAAATTTATACTCAAATAGGCCTACTCGAAATATTTTATTTTCTCTGAAATTAAGAGTTCGTGTTTTGCATCCAAACAATAACTCATATTTGAAGAGAAAAATTATACGCTCAGACCGGGACTTGAACCCGGGACACTTGGTTCTCTAGACCAAGTGCTCTACAAACTGAGCTACCTGAGCAAGTACCGATCTAAACGCAAATCCTTCTCTATATAGGCCTACATTGTAATTCCCGTCCACCAAATACTATGAAGCCATGCTTCTATCTTGCAAATGGCGGCTCCTTTATTAAGAAGATATTTGGGAATTATACATTACAGCCAGTACGGCTTTCTCCATGTTATTATTATTGATTTCGTACATCTCAATGATGGATAAATCATATTTGAAGAGAAAAATTATACGCTCAGACCGGGACTTGAACCCGGGACCCTTGGTTCTCTAGACCAAGTATATAGAGAAAGATTTGCGTTTAGATCGGTACTTGCTCAGGTAGCTCAGTTGGTAGAGCACTTGGTCTAGAGAACCAAGGGTCCCGGGTTCAAGTCCCGGTCTGAGCGTATAATTTTTCTCTTCAAATATGATTTATCCATCATTGAGATGTACGAAATCAATAATAATAACATGGAAAAAGCCGTACTGGCTGTAATGTATAATTCCCAAATATGTCTTCTTAATAAAGGAGCCGCCATTTGCAAGATAGAAGCATGGCTTCATAGCATTTGGTGGACGGTAATTACAATGTATATAGAGAAAGATTTGCGTTTAGATCGGTACTTGCTCAGGTAGCTCAGTTGGAAGAGCACTGGGTCTAGAGAACCAAGGGTCCCGGGTTCAAGTCCCGGTGTGAGCGTATAATTTTTCTCTTCAAATATGATTTATCCATCATTGAGATGTACGAAATCAATAATAACAATATAATAACTGTTGAATGCAGGCTTTCACGGCCGGTAATCATAATGTTGTGTGATTCCGGGTTCTGTGGCCGTGGTCCATAGTTGGTGTTGATACCAGACGTTTCACCCTCAACTGCGGAGGGCATCTTCAGTGGCGAGTGCTTCTAGGCGTGTTTCCTGGTCGGAAGATCTACTTAGAGTGAGCTCTGCTGACGTTGTGGACGTTGTATTGATACTAGTGGTGGGAGCAGGGTGAGTGAGCGTGGCTCTTGCTGATTGGCTAATGGTCGTCTCCTTGTTGTCCCTAGTGTTGATGCATTTATTTTCTAGTGTATGGTACCAGGCCTTAGGCAATTTGATACCTTCCTCTTTTCTGTTAATATTTTCTTTATGCTTGTATATTTCTATAGCCTCTCGGTATAATCTAGGGAAATAGTAGGAAGTTGTGGCTAAAACTTGTGTATCATCGAATAGAATCTGGTGTCCATTCATAATGGCATGTTCTGCTACAGCCGATTTATCCATTTCTCCTTGTCTGCAGTTTCTTTTTATGTTCAGATAAACGGGTGGCTATACTTCTTTTCGTGGTCCCTATGTATGGTTTACCACACGAACAAGGAAGTCGATATACGCCGCAAGTGGAGAGAGGTGGCCGAGGATCCTTAGCTGAGCGAAGGCAGTCTTCTATTTTTCTTGTAGGTCTGTAAACTGTTTTTATGTTGTATTTTCGTAGGAGTTTTCCGATACGATCTGTGACTCTTTGTACATATGGTAAGTAGGCTATGCTGGTTGAGGGCGTGTTATCCATTCTGACGTGCTGTCTTCGTGGATGTATGGTTTGTCTTATTTCCTTGGATGTGTAGCCATTTTTCTGGAAACAATTGAACAGATGGTGTTGTTCTTGTTTAAGGTGTTGTGGTTGGCATAACTTAGTCGCTCTGTCGAACAGTGTCTTAATGACACCTCGCTTTTGTCTTGGATGGTGGTTAGAGTCTTTGTGCAGATATCGGTCTGTGTGTGTAGGTTTTCTGTAAACTGTATGTTGATAATAAGGACTGGCAATGGGGAAATTCAACATACAGTTTACAGAAAACCTACACACACAGACCGATATCTGCACAAAGACTCTAACCACCATCCAAGACAAAAGCGAGGTGTCATTAAGACACTGTTCGACAGAGCGACTAAGTTATGCCAACCACAACACCTTAAACAAGAACAACACCATCTGTTCAATTGTTTCCAGAAAAATGGCTACACATCCAAGGAAATAAGACAAACCATACATCCACGAAGACAGCACGTCAGAATGGATAACACGCCCTCAACCAGCATAGCCTACTTACCATATGTACAAAGAGTCACAGATCGTATCGGAAAACTCCTACGAAAATACAACATAAAAACAGTTTTACAGACCTACAAGAAAAATAGAAGACTGCCTTCGCTCAGCTAAGGATCCTCGGCCACCTCTCTCCACTTGCGGCGTATATCGACTTCCTTGTTCGTGTGGTAAACCATACATAGGGACCACGAAAAGAAGTATAGCCACCCGTTTATCTGAACATAAAAGAAACTGCAGACAAGGAGAAATGGATAAATCGGCTGTAGCAGAACATGCCATTATGAATGGACACCAGATTCTATTCGATGATACACAAGTTTTAGCCACAACTTCCTACTATTTCCCTAGATTATACCGAGAGGCTATAGAAATATACAAGCATAAAGAAAATATTAACAGAAAAGAGGAAGGTATCAAATTGCCTAAGGCCTGGTACCATACACTAGAAAATAAATGCATCAACACTAGGGACAACAAGGAGACGACCATTAGCCAATCAGCAAGAGCCACGCTCACTCACCCTGCTCCCACCACTAGTATCAATACAACGTCCACAACGTCAGCAGAGCTCACTCTAAGTAGATCTTCCGACCAGGAAACACGCCTAGAAGCACTCGCCACTGAAGATGCCCTCCGCAGTTGAGGGTGAAACGTCTGGTATCAACACCAACTATGGACCACGGCCACAGAACCCGGAATCACACAACATTATAATATAATAACTGTTTTATATATTTTGAGTTTAATGTTTTTTTAACATGTTGGGATGACAGGAGTCTGTAATGAGTAATAACATGTGTTTTCAGAATTGAGCCTAAGTAAAATTCTTTTCTGCACCTCTTTCCAGATTGTAATTAACGTTCCTAAATATTTTAATTCATCCAGTTTTTTTAAACATTTTGTAGACCTATTAACTGTCCTTTTATATTGTATAATGTATTCTATGTGTGACCAAATATTTAGTTTTATTGAAGTTTACTTTCAGGCAGAATGTCTTAATGTTACTCAATAGAGAGTTGCGTGTTGCCCTTTACTATCTTCCCGTTATTGCGCAATTCCATACATTTGTTATTAGTTCAACTCTCAGTAGAAGTTCCATGGTCTCTTCAACTTTTAAATTGGACTATTTCCAGATCTAGAACTCAGATTAGTTTATTTTAACAAAGAACGTGCTTTTGTTAATTCCTGTATATATATATATATATATATATATATATATATATATATATATATATTTAAGGATTGTTTCTCTTATTTACACATGTATCCTCAACCAAAATATACAATTTCTTTCTTCCATACTTCCCGGTCTTGCGTGCCTGCTTCTGTCATATTTACCTTCTTCGTGTTGTCTTGAATTCCCTTTATCCACGTTTGCTTTGGTCTACCACGTCTCCCTTCATCAGGAGGTATCCATTTCAATACTTATTTGTTTGTGTCCCTTCTTCTCATTATATGTTCATACCATCTTAGTTGGATTTCTTCAATCTCTTGTACAATATCCTTTTCTACATTCATTATTTCTCTTATTGCATTATTTTTTATCTAATTTTGATATATTTGCCGATCATCTTAAAAAGTTAATTTCTGTGACTAATAATTTATTTCTGTGTTTTTGCTTCAACGTCCTTGTTTCCTCACCATATAATAAAATACTATTCACAATTGTGTTATATATTATTAATTTGGTTCTCTTGATTATATGCTTACTCCATAAAATATAATTTAATATAATAGTTATATAAAACTATTATTCTACCAGTTATATTATATGGATGCGAAACATGGACTCTTACATAAAGGGAGGAACGGAGATTACGAGTATTTGAGAATAAAGTTCTTAGGAAAATTTTTGGACCAAAGAGAGATGAACAGACAGGCGAGTGGAGAAGACTGCATAACAGTGAATTACATGGTCTTTATAGGAAGCCAGATATAATGAGAACAGTTAAGTCTCGTAGACTGCGATGGGCATGACATGCGGCACGAATGGGGAATGAAAGACATGCATGGAAGATTCTTGTAGGAAAACCAGAGGGAAAACGCCCAGTTGGTAGACCAAGAATGAGGTGGGAGAATAACATCAACTATGATTTGAGGGAAGTATTATACAGGGGATGATTGGAAAACATTGGCTCAGGATAGGAATATATGGAGAGCATATGTCCGCACGGCCATGAACCTACGGGTTCGTTAGTGCCAGTGAGTTAGTTAGTTAGTTTATGCCTATATTAATTAATATATATAAATATATTTGTTAAAATATTATTTTTCTCATTGGTTCCAGTTCTGAACGTGTTGAAGGTCGTAAAATAATCTCAGGCCTAAATTAGGATCTGTGAGCAAAATTTGATGTTTTCAATTCTTAGCTACAACATATTCGAAATACATATATCAGACAAGAAATGGATGCACAAGAAACTGTTATCGATAGGATAACAAAGAGAGCTCTACAATGGTATGGACAAGTACAACAGATGCCGGAAGACCAGTGGCCTAAACAGGTGTTGGATTGGATGGTACCAGGCAGAAGGAGAAGGGGAAGAAGTAGAAGAGCATGGTATGAGGGAATATATGATGCCATGATGAAGAGGGGTATGGAAGATGGGCAATGGGAAGATAGGAATCTCTGGAAAGCAGGAATCAAAGGCAAACTGCTGTAAAGTGGAAAGCCTGTATTAAGTATTAAGTAAGTAAGCTTAGCTATCTACTGGATGTCTCTTTAGGCGATGAGACAACACTTGTCAATCGCTGACATCTATAGACAAATGGACGTAACTAAATTAACTTGGTAAAATGTCTCCCGCAAAGGAGCATCATTTCCCCATGTGAGGATGTAAGGGTATAGAGAGGTATGAATTATAAGTAAACCACTATAATGTCATGTCGATGGATGAGATGAAGTCCATGTTATTAAATGAGATGTACGTGCATGCTGGTTGACCAGGTCTGTCACCCCAACAAAAGGATAAATTAAATGTATCGAAATTTATGACATGAGTAGGGAGAAGTGACGATTTGAAGTTTTTGGAAGTGGATAACAGGAAAACCCCTAGATAAATCTGCCCTGGTTACTATTCGTCCAATATGAACTCCAGATGGAGTGACCGATTCACGAGCTGGTGACCCACAGGTGGAGGATTCCAAAGACTTCCCTTAGTTAAAATACATACTAATCGCTTTTTTATCCAGATATTCGTTGAACCAGTATTTGTTTGTTTTATTAAAATGTTTATGTAGTTGAGGACTGATTTTGCCGAGTGTATTCCCAATTTGATCCATTATTTAATTAATCATGGTTCCATTTTATAGTTGCTATTTCATTCTAATCCCCCTCCCGTGTTTTCATTGGCTTGCATTTTAATCGCTTCTCTCCATTCGTAACAAAACAATGCTTCATAAGTCTTTATCACTTAAACAAAGGTAATTCTATATAAAGCACTGATAAGATCCGCTATGTTGTACGCATCTCCAGTTTGGGATAACATTATTACTGCTTCTGGCGCGACAGGCCGTGCAAGTGCTTGCATTGAGGAGTAGACGATACATACAGTATAACTATATCACTGGTAAGTACTATGGGACCTGGAATTTCATGGGCTCGCTGACATAGGCTCTACATACATCCTGTACTCGGAGTTAATGTTTACAGTCATCCCCTGTATAATTGACCTCCCTCAAATCATGGTTAATACTGTTCTCTCACCTCATTCCTCAACTACTTACTGGGCGCTATCTCTCTAGTTTTCATTCCCCATTCGTGACACATGTCCTGCCCATGGCAGTGTACTGGACACAACTCTTCTTATTACATCTGAGACAGTAATTCTAATGGGACAACAAAGACTGCTTACAACCTTTGACATATCTACACTTCCAAACATTACTATAAATAATATAATTATCCCTTATTCTTCTTCAGTAATAGATCTTGGACTACATCTAGACGCAAATTTAACCTGGCAAACACAAGTGAAACACATATGTAAAAAGACTTTCTCCATCTTACATTATCTTAGACTTTTTTTTTTTTTTAATACACAAGTGATCTTCTTGGTGATATAATATTAAAATATATATGTAGTCAATATGCCCATTTCACCAATTAATGTTTTAAAATGGTCAACAAGTTTCTACAGCCAAGCTGTCATTCTCAAGACCAGATATTGACTCAGTCAATATCTGGTCTTGAGAATGACAGCTTGGCTGTAGAAACTTGTTGACCATTTTAAAACATTAATTGGTGAAATGGGCATATTGACTACATATATATTTTAATAATTATCTTAGACGTTTAAAGAATTTTCTCCCAGTTTCGTTAAAACAAATCCTTGTGCAGAATCTTGTGTTACCACACTTCGATTATTGTGACATTATATATAATGATCTAAACTATGACTTGTCGCAGAGACTGCAGCGTGTTCATAATGCTTGCGTTCGATTCATTTTCAATATCCGCCGTTATGACCATATTTCCGAACACTTTAATAACCTCTCTTGGCTCCGTCTTACTGACAGACATAAATTGCACTCTCTTTCACTATTTTTCAAGCTTCTGAATTCCTACATCCCTACTTACCTGGCGTCCAGATTTGAGAAGTTATCGTCTTACCACAATATTGCCACTAGATCACAAGATAGCAGTCTGCTAACAATTCCTCTTCATAGCACTCACTCCTATTCTACTTCCTTCATAGTAGCCTCTGCCCGCTCCTGGAATCTCCTTCCTCAAGATATCAGGGGTTGACGCACACTTGGTACCTTTAAGTCACGCTTATACAGTTACCTGTTGTCTAATAATTCATTTTTCTCTATTTATTTAATTTTATACTATGTCATTAATCTTTTCCTCGTTTTTTATATATCTTGTACATATTATATATTTAATTCGTTAAATTTAGAGTAAATCAAAATACATTATAAATATTAATTGTATTGTATTCATAACTTGTAATCGTTTATATATATATATTGTAATTTAGATTTAAGACTATTTTTTGTTTGTATTTTTTTAAACCTGGTTGAGTGGTAGACAAGGCCTTAAGGCCTTAACTCTGCCACGTAAAATAAAGCTATTATTATTATTATTAATACTATTAATTATTTTTGTCAACTGACATTTCCTATTCCGGGCGTTATTAATATCAATTTGTTTGTTGTACGCTTACGATCTGACTGAGGAGATTACGTTAACTGAAATGGAGATCAAGTTAGTAGGAAACATATACGACTCATCACCTGTGACGATTCCTTCCAGAAAGTCATGTCCTTGTGCGGTGTACCGCGTTAAGTGGTCCAAGCTTGCCATCATTCGCTGGCCCTTGTGGTCGTCTGTCAGGTTCTTAGGCACCCAGCGAGCACTAACTTTACGGAAGACATTGCTACGGTCCATACAATCATCCCCATACACGCCACGCATGTCCCTGTGAATTTCACTGGGTTTATGCCCTTTGGCCCACAAAAATCGAACAACACTTCTCTGTTCCTCACAGGTGGACGACTGTAGCATGCGCTATCTTTGTTGCATAGTTCAAGCTTCTCTCGCAAGAGGTGCACCTGAGAAAAAAATACCATCTGTAGTGAAAACGTCAAACTATATCTCTGTGGAATGTCAACATTCTAGCTGCAATACCAAGGCAGAAAAAAATTATTGTGCGTTACTTTCCGATCCGCCCTCGTAATTTGCTTGACGTTATGATTGCAGTAAAACTCAGGACTAAACAAAGAATCCTGTGCCACTGGTTTAATAAGATATGTGTACTCTAAAGATAAGTTAATGTTATTTTATAATAGTTTCATGTTTATAAACGAAATCAACCATTTTTTAGCTTAAAAAATGTAGTAGTAGGACTTTATTAGGCTAAAAGTGAGATATATATCTTACTACTACTTATTTTAAGCTGACAAATGGTTGATTTCAATGTTATTTAAAAATATGGGTCGCACGGGCAATAAGCCGTACGTGCTGTTGACAGTCCGTTACAATAAAGTTATATTTGGTAATAGTATAAAGTAAAACAGAAAGAAAACACAACAATATTACAATTACATAATAATAAAACATAAAACAAAAAAAAACAAAAAGCACAATAATATTACAATTAAATAATAAACCAATATCATTATACATTAATTAAGTTGTGTGTGTACCATATATTCACTATTTCATTTTGATAAACAAATACATATGATTCATGCTGAGCGAGTGTTATTCTTATTTTCCGCGTTTTGTCCAGATATTTACCCAAGTTTATCCAATTTTCTGGATCTACCATTTACTCGTAGCATGCCAATCTTTCACGATTTCAATTTAGTAACACACATAAATTAAAGAATCTAGTATAGATCACTGTATACTTACTGGCGAAAATATTCAATGTAAGTTATGATTTTCGCAAATCAGTGATATTTTAAGAAGAAACTAATACCGTTAAAACAACACTTGGAACAAAAAACAAAAAGCTTGTTGAGTCCTCAAATAAAGGAGAAAAAGAAGAATAAGAAGCACACGAGAATTGACCACTTCAGAATTTCTTGAAGATATGTGTAAAATTATTGTACGTAACAATATACCATTTCACAACTTAGAATATAGAGAATTTAGAAACTTCATTATAACATACACTTGGCGCGAGCCTTGCAGTGTATCTCCAAAGAAAATATTATATACTAGCGGATCCGGCAGATGTCCTGCACGAACGTTCAATTCTTTTGTCATGACCAGACGATAAAAACATGCTACTTTTTTACCATAAAATTCACTAATTAATAAATTTGCAAGAAAACTCCTCACTGACATTTGTTTGTGGCTCAAGAAGCGTGCATTATGACATCGCATTGTTGTCGCGAGAAATTTGTCGGTGATGTAGATGTCTACACATCTGACATAAAAAATCCTATAATCCCATCGCAGCGCCACCTACCTGGTCCAATTGTCAATCTAAACCATTCAGGTACCCACTCAAATAAAAAAAAAAATCAT
The DNA here is from genome assembly GCA_030220185.1 of Diploptera punctata. Classification (NCBI taxonomy): domain Eukaryota; kingdom Metazoa; phylum Arthropoda; class Insecta; order Blattodea; family Blaberidae; genus Diploptera; species Diploptera punctata. Next base: position 1,073,454 of record JASPKZ010000432.1, read on the forward strand.
CAAAATCGGTCAAGTCGTATAGGCATTTTTTTAATTCCGGACTTCGAGTAAACCTCCACTTCTAATTATCGGATTTCGCTCATTGTTTGGCAATATCTACACCGGTTAATTTAATAGGATATACTGAGTTTCATTGTGAAACATCGAAAATTGTGACGGCTAGAGCGATTTTTAAATTTTCACTTCAGGTGAAATTCTTCACATAATGGTTCTAGAGGGTCCAATTGTGAATGTAAACCTTCCAGGGACCCTCTCAAACACAGACACACACACACAAAACAATTAAACAAATTCGGTCCAGTCGTATAGGCATTGTTTTTAAATTTTGGATTTAAAGTAAACCTCCACTTCTAATTGTCGCATTCCGCTCATTTTTGGATAATACCTACTACGGTGTATTTTAATAGGATATACTGGGTTTCGTTATGAAGCATCGGAAAATGTGAGCGCAAGAGCGATTTTTAAATTTTCACATGAGATGAACTCCTACACCTAATAGTTTTATAGGCTCCAATAGTGAATCTAAATCATCGAGAGACCGAATCAGACAAACACAAAAAAAAGTTAATCAAAATTGGTCCAGTCGTTTAGGAGTAGCAGAGTGATAAACACATTTACAAAGTAATTATACATATAAAGATATCTAAATTTTACAGTAGTGTTGTCTCGAAACACGTCAATGCGTCCTGCGCCGTAGCAGAGTGGTTAAGACAAGAATCCTTGCACTGGTTCGGGTGTCCGTTGGGGAAGATATTTTGAAATGGAATTTTGGTCAGTAAGGGGCCGGTCCCCACCCAGAATCGTGAGAAATTTGGGTAGCTACAATAAGTATCAGCTCTAGGTTAAGAAAACATGCTATGAAGGCTGGGGACCTGGGAACATGTCACTCCTACACTAACTGGATAATCGTCTACCTCTGTGATTAGCACATCTGGATGTGAGGCCAGTAGCCGGCTGGTAGGCCAAGGGCCTTCTAGGCCTGTCGCGCAATAGAGTTTAGTTTCATTGGGTGAAAATTAAATTGAAACCCAAAATCTAATACATCATTTATATACTTTTTTTGTGTCTAATGCCATCAGGATGTCTTTTATGGCATTTCTGGTTTTCTCCCTTTGCATTGGCGTAATATTGTAACCCACTTCTGAAGTTGGGGCGGAGTTACGTTACCCCGATGATATGATGGGTGATAAATGATAATGAAGCGCCAGGAGAGTACTTAACGTAAACGTAACCTAAATTCCAGATCGTGGGCAACCACAATAATAATTTCCTTTAAGAAAAAATTCGTGCTGTTTGACCGGGAATCGAATCCGGGACCTTATGAATAGTAGCCAGAAACGTTTACTACTTCCCATGAGGCTCGTCGTTTAACTTCTAAAAAAGTTAACAACTAAAATATTATCCATTACATCAGTTTAACCTGTCATCTCATAGGTACTTTTACATGTCACACGTCACCCGGGCCATACAGTGGCACGATCGCTCAGGAGACGGATTTTAAACTATGAAACTATGAATCACACATATACTTGTTTTGATCACACAAGGTTATGGAGGGCCTCCTGGAATGAGCGATGATCTCAATGCAGAGTTAGGACTTGACACGTAAAGAAAAATGATTTTCTACACGACGTATAAAATAATGCATCCATCCATCCATAGTAATTCTGCCCGAGGGCAGGTCTTTCACAGCAATCATAGCATTTTCATGCTATGCTTTGCAACTTTACTAGGGAACTGTAGGTGTGGTAGCTTCCCGTTGCTTTCCACACCGGTGAAGAATGATGATGATGATGATGATGATGGTCATATGATTTCGCGGACCTTTTGGGCGTTGAAGTTTTCCTGACATTTGTCTCACAGGTGAGGAAAACCCCAATAAAATCCTCACCCAGAAAAACTGCCCGACCGGGGATCGAACCCGGGCCCGCTGCATGACAAGGCAGCACGCTACCTCGAGACCACAGCAGTGGACCAAATAATGCATAATTAACGTAAAATATAAAACATGTAAAAAACCTATATATTTTCTCCTATTTTTATGTCACATATAATCAAGAATTTTAACGCTATCTTGTTGATGTAGAATTGTAAATTAATGCTTACAAGGCAATATACTTATTGTGAAGTTTTAATATAATTACTAACCACTGATAAAATTACTAACTCACCAAATCATATACAGGGTGTTGTCAAAAAATACCGACTACGGAGCCGAGATATGTTGATAATTTTGTAATAAGGTACCAATGTCCGTAAATGATGCGTTTTGACACTATGACTAGTTAATTATGTCTGAAGAACAGTGTTAGTTCGAAGGATTTGTAGACTCATTACATGACAACACCTCACGGGTAAGGAACCTATGACACGTGGCTTAGGAACGGAATGTGGCTGCAACATGACGGAGCTCCAGCTTCGATGCCAATGTGAAGAGACATTTGGGGACCATATATCCAGGTCGATGGATTGGCAGAGGCGGAGCAGTCACATGGCCTCCGAGATCAACTGATCATAACCCTCTCCATTACTTTTTGTGGGGCGACATAGAACAGTCTGTTTATCAGACTCCAGTAGAGTCACGTATGGATATTATAGCCCGAATTCGTGCTGCTGCAGAAATAATCCAAACGAGACCAGGAGTATTTGAACGTGTGCTCCAATCATTACACCGCCGATGCACGCTCTGCAATGAGATGGGAGGTGGATATTTTGAAAACTTCATGTGACTGTGACAAGTATTGAGTCTTGAAATCCAACTAACGGAACTCTTGACAAGTTAGCTACTCATAGAATAAAAACGTATGATTTTCGGACATTGGTACCTTATTACAAAATTATCAACATATCTCAGTATGCTACCTCGGCTCCGTAGTCGGTGTTTTTTTAAAAATGTTCGACATATCTCTACCACCTCACCTCCGTTGTCGATATTTATGCAACACCCTCTACATGACTATTACATGCTGAACCAATCACTTCTTCCTCTCGAGAAATTAACTGAAATTAATAAAACATTATAATATAATACCTTAATGAAACGAATCATTATAGTTAGAAGCTTAGAACGAAGTGGAAATTAATGCTCTTATAGTCTAGAACCATCTTTCTGAGAACTATACATATAAACTAATGGTACTCAACATATTCAGTATTATAGCGGTTCGTAACAAAACCAAATATTTATCTTTAATTGACGAGATAAATATTGTTTAATAATAATAATAATAATAATAATAATAATAATAATAATAATAATGAATATACAGGGAATGATTGGAAAGCATTAGCTCAGGATAGGGATGGATGGAGAGCTTATGTCCGCGCGGCCACGAACTTACGGGTTCGATGGTGCCAGTGAGTAAGTAAGTAAGTAAGTAAGTAAGTAAGTAAGTAAGTAAGTAAGTAAGTAAGTAAGTAAGTAAGTAAGTAAGTAAGTAAGTAAGTAAGTAAGTAAGTAAGTAAGTAAGTAAGTAAGTAAGTAAGTAAGTAAGTAAGTAAATAAGTAAGTAAGTAAGTAAGTAAGTAAGTAAGTAAGTAGTAGTAGTAGTAGTAGTAGTAGTAGGACTTTATTAGACAAAAAAGTAAGATATTTACAATATTATTTACAAATATGGGTCGCACGGGCAGTAAGCCGTAGGTGCTGTTGACTGTCCGTTAGATTAAAGTAATAATTGGTACTACTGTAAAGAAAAATAAACAAAAAAAGCAATAATATTACAATTACATAAAGAAAACACAATAATGTTACTATTAAATAATAACACAATAGCATTATACACTAAAAAACATTAACATTACAATTACATAAAGAAAACACAATAATATTACAATTAAATAATAACACAATAGCATTATACACTAATTAATTTATATATAATTGTTAAGAATTAATGGTATTGCATTTTGATAACATACGATATATTTATTCATGAATGAGTGTTGTCTTTATTTTCCGCGTTTTGTCCAGAAATTTACCGAGGTTTATCCAATTTTCTGGATTTACCAATAACTCGTAGCATGCCAATCTTTCCCGATTTGAATTTAGAAATCTTTCCGGTAATAACTGACGTCTCCAATATTCTAAATCATTACATTTTCCTAATATATGTATCTCATCTTCAAAGTTCCCGCACATTGGACATATTCGCATATCGTGATCGTCGCTAATTTTTAGAAATTTCCATGCCCCTAGCCTAAACCAAGCAAGCCCTGATCTCTCCTTAAATCCTAGAAGTATGTAAGTAATGAATTGCGGTACAGACCACTTCAAAATTTATATGGAACTCAATTTTGTTCAGGTGAGAGTTCACAATATGAATTGTACTAAATGCTGTTTCCGTGAAACTACGAGTATTATTAAAAATATAGCAAAAGAGCGCCTAAAAGCCCACGAATCTGCAGCAGAAAAATCCGCAAAGGTCGTTAAATCCACAACAATATTCTGTTTCATTTTACTTTATTATATATATACTAGCGTACCCGACAGACGTTGTCCTGCCCGAACGTTCAATTTTCATGTCATGGGCGGACGATAAAAAAGTTATTTGTTTACCATAAAATTCAGCAATTAGGACACAATTAGATATTATTAAATAAGTTCGCAAGAAAACCTCTTACAGCCTTCTGTTGTGGCTCAAGAAGTGTGAATGATGACGTCGCATAGTAATGAACATTAGAATTGTATCCTCCTTTGCAGATAAGTTACGAACCGTCACATAACAATTATATTAGAGTGAAAAAAAAAGCGATTTTTTTTTCCAGCTAGATTTCATTTCTGACCCACTGTGCACCGGTCCCATACTGGCCGACATTCCATGAGAAAAATTTGTTCCCCCGTAGAGACTCAAACCAGCGTAAGTCCCGTAGTTCTGCTCCACGACTTCTTGCCTTAACCACTCGGCTACGGCGCGAGACTGTTGGTATCAATGAAAGACAAAAATGGTTATTGTGAGTTATCCATAAGAGATAAGGGACTCTAGGTATCAATGAAAGAAAAAATGTTTTTTGTGAGTTATCCGTAATAGATAAACATATGTCGTCGCGGACTTTTTTGTAGAACTTTTTGAGATATTCAATTCTGTGTACATTAATTTTGTATATTTCTTATGGTTTAGGCAGCGTAAGCCATTTAAGCGTCCAAAGAGCTTCTTTTTTCACGTTTTCCACTACAAAAGGGCGATTTTTAAGGGTGTAGGAGTTGAGTATCACAACTCTCTTATAGCCTATGTTCATCCCGGGAATCTACTGAACATTTTGCAAAAAAAAACCTATCACAATCGGATCAACGGAATGGCCGCGCATAAAGTACGAGCAAACAAACATACAGACAAACCAACAAACAAACAATTTTTATATATAAGAAGAAGATATATATACCGGTATATATATATATATATATATATATATATATATTTTTTTTTTTTTTTTTTGGAATGAGATGCCATAAGAAACTAGCAGACTTGCTAATAAATTACTCAACTTTGAACTTAATCCGTCCAACGGGAGAAAGTGTTTTGTACCTGGTCTTTTGACCATAATGCTAATAGAAATCGTCTTTCATTTGTAAAAAAATAAAAAAACTGGTGCATGTCTATTACTTCCTTAAAATGAAAGATCAAGGTGTGATGATTAATATTTACATATTGTGTTTTCCTAATTTCTGTTTCTTAATTATTTTAATTTCATAGTCATAGAATGCTGTTGCATATTATCTAGAAAACCTATATTTGCATAAACCATCATTTCTTATAATAGAGGAGGAACTTCGGGTAATGATAATAAAAAAGTTGATAACTTTTAAATACATATTAACACTAGGTACTGAAAATATAGAGAATCCACAGTGACCAACATTTTCAAATATTATAATAGTAATACGAAGGGTTTTTTATTTCTAAAGGCATGCTGGCCGACATTTTATGCAGACTTCATTCTGGGGATACAAAGTTACAAGACTAAAGTTTGCAATGCACATATTGTTCATAACGTCATAACATGTGGGGATGACATTACGAGCGTACAGTTATTTTCATAACAAACTTCATACGCCATAATTGTATTATTATTTAGTCACATTACGATGTTTTCATATCTTCTGACAGCCAAGTACCAATACAATACAATAAAATCAGTCACACAACATAATAATTAAAAACAAATTAATTATATATGTGGTACGAATCGCTGTGAACCAATCTGCTCCATCTATCCATTGGTCTTCTCTCAGATGCCTGCTCTCATAGCTTCCAGATACCCTTAATCCATGTTGTCCCTAGTCTTCCTTTTTTTTCGTCGTCTTGATGGAATCCATTCATAAGCCAACCTTCGCAGCCTCTCTTCAGCCATTGTCATTAGTTGTCCATACCATATCAGTTGTCTTGTTGAGATATCTTCAATGACATTTTTAATTCCCATTCTTTGCCTTATTGTATTATTTTATATTCTATTACTTCGGAATATTCTTGCTGACCGTCTAATGAAATTCATTTCCATAGTCAAAACCTTATTTTTAAAAACATTAAGTTGCCAAATTTCAGAACCATATAAAACTGTGCTTCTGACAATTGATAAGCATGATGATAAGCAATTATTTTCTATACTGAATGTGAAGTAGTATTCAAAAACGTGATATTGAAATTAATGTACTCGAGCTGGGTGTTGGCATAGAAGAGTTATTACAACTAAAGATAAACATTTCTGATAAACCGGGATTTGAACTTGACTATATTAATTTAAATATCACATTTGTAATTGGCTGGTATGACACTGAACAAATTCCATCATAATGTGTCCATAATAGAAGCGAAAACGTTGCCATGTAAATAGAAGTTCACTAATAGGAGTGTATGAATTTTCAGTGGAAGTAAATTTGTGTATGCTCCTGGATTGCGTAAGTAACACAATTTGTTAGTGCGCCAGCGCTTGAAGGTGGAGGAATTTGAGTTGAAATCCCGGTTTCGCAGAACTTTTTGTCTTTAGTTGTATTATATATGGAGTATGTGTGGACATCTATTTTGTGACCTACTGTGACTGAATGCTTACATTTTGTGGCAACGAGTAACGCTGTACCCTTCATCTCACATTTACCTCAACTTACTCAACGAAATTATCATACGTAATGCCACGAGAGATTTCCAATTTATATAGAGGATTTGTAAATCAAGAGTGGCAATTTTTAGAACTATTTAACCAATGAAATTAATCTTTTTCACACAAATCATTATTTAAATGTAGTTATTTTAAAACATCTACATGTTTAATGTAAACGGCGATGTTTGAAAACAAATTAGAAATGTTTGGTTAGGCTTCTTTTGTTCATCCACTGTATAGATCATATTATGTATTGCCAAATAGGATTTCAATATTGTAAGAATACACCTTAGTGGAGAAAAAATGAAACATATCAAACTGTATATTATAACGAACATTATAGGTTATTAATTTTTTTACGAAACAACTGCGTAAAATCATTACTTAAAAACACAATTATTGAACACACAATTATCAAATCTGTAGTTCGAAGGAATCTGTTCATTATTTGCTATATTCAACGTATTTGTTGGAGTTAGTCACTGCAAAATAATGCTCTGGTCTGTTCAGAATATTAAAAAGGAGGAGCTTTCTTTAATATGATAACAAGAATTAGATAATATCGAGGTGAAACACGACTGTGATTAGTTGCGAAAACAAAATTCATTGAAACGTGATTGGTCATTGACTACCATTTTGGGCATGAGTTAAATAGTCGGTGATATTTTAAGTTCATGCATTTCGGTACACTAGACCCAGCTTTGGTTATAGGAATACAAACGTTATCAAAAACACACGCCAAACAATAGAAGTGAAATAACAGCGATGTGATATCAAGTGTAAAAATATCTATAAATAATAATGAAAAATATTATTAATTATAATTTGAGAGGAAGTACTTACCCACTGTGAGCAGCAGCAGGAGCAGCAGCAGCAGTTGGTACCACAACGTGTTCATCGCCCGCTACATGCTGCCGGAACACTGCAACACACAATACACAATGTAATTACAAATGTACTTGGTTATAGAAGAGTTAAGAACAATATGCGTTAGTACATCTGGGTTTTAAGAGTAAAAAATCCTGAGTTATCATTTATGTTTGTTTTATTTGATACTCATACGTAATAGCTACAGCATTAAAATTAAATTAATTTATTTAAATATTAGATCAAACCTAAATATTGATATCGAAACTAACTTCTTTTAAACATTTAGTTATTAAATAATTGCTAATTATTTGTCTGCAAATTCTGATTCTGTAAATGCTAAATTTTGGAAATATTATTGATTTCTTAATTCTAAGGATTTTAATATGATTAAAAATAAATGTAGAGTTGTACTTAGAAATATATAATAGAAATGTTCAGTTAATGAGATATGAAGAAAATTTTGAAGAAGTGGTTTAATTAAAATATCTAGGAACATAATTATAAGAAGGAATGAAGTGCAGAAATATATTAAACATAAGCTCACCTCTGGAAATGCATGCTATCATGCATTAAAGAGACTCTTGTCCAACATCTCTCAAAAAAACGTTAAACTAAAAATATAGGCTATGAGTATTTGTTAATAATCTTCTTACAAAAAATATAGACGAACAAGTGAATGGACTGAAGAGCTTACGTTCAAAATTCAGTATTTTCAAAAATACATTTTTTTAATCCGACTAATTTTTCTGAGCCGAATCGATTGGTGGTGTTATTTTAAAAAAAATTAAATGAGTTCCTAAAATTGACTTTTTAATAAAAATCGAATAAATTTGATATCACAATATTTCCCATTAAACGCTCGTAAATCCAGCTGTGCAGTCTCTCTAATCCAGATGTTTTGAGAAACTTAATATAACTAGTTTTATTAATTTGTCGTTTTACATGATCGGTATTTTATTATGATGCTCTTTAAAACTCTATATAATTTATAGCTCTATACTATTTAGAAGTTATGAACTATTTTGAAATGACAAATTAATTGTTTTAAGACTTGTTCTTTCAAAACTTTGAATATCCATTTTTTCTCTCAAATCTTGATATAGTCTATCGAATGTAAAATCTGCAATTACGCCCAAATGAAAATCTGTATCAAGTTTGTATTTTTGGGCATTATTAGGGGTAAACATTTACAAGTCTTACTTCAGTTAGGAATTTCTGATATGGTTTACAATTTATTTATTTATTTTATTTATTTATTTTTTTTTTGCTTTTCCTTTAAAAATTCAAATAGTTGGAGTTATTAAGTTTTGAAAATAAGGTCCTCATTTAATAATAGTGAGTCACATGCTCATTATGGGAAACAAAGTGAAATAAGAGTCCCAAGCTGTAGACAAGTGGTGCAGAGATATGGGAATTGCCGTGATTCGTGTTATCTATGAGGTGGGCAGGAATTTCCGGGACGCCTTCCATACCTGAGTATTGTTAAGAAATATGTATAATGTGTATGATACAGACTTAAAAATCCTCTCTCAACACATAGTATTCCGGTAAGGTTAGGTAACTTGAGACCATAAATATATTTACAAAAGGGAGAGGTTAAACTGAATAACTTAAGAAAAAAGTAAAACAGAAAAAAATACAAATATAAAAGCTGATAAATGCATTTTTTCAGGACATTAACGAGTATTTCCATAGCACAACTGACTATCAAAGCAATAATATGTCAAAGTGTCATTTTAATCAGTTTGACTATATTCCATACAAATGCGAGTTCCTACGTATTGTCCTGCTTTAACTCTGTACTGATAAAACCACATGTTACTGCCTCTCAACTGTCTTCTTGAAGCGGAAAACGTCACGAAACTGTCTTCATTTTCATTTTTATTTGGCTGTCAAAAATTTGAAATCTGATGACCAGAACAAAAATGCCTAGGGGAGAGCTTTTACATTAATATGGAGTAGATTACCGTTATACATAAGTACATCCCGGAAGTTAGGTGAAATACATTTTTTTATTTGGGTGGCTATATAGAAGAGCGAAACAGATGTAATAATTTTCCTGTACATTTGAAAACTATGAGGACACTTACATTTTACCTTTTTGCCAATTCTGACTTCTCTACGCCCTACCTGTAAATTTAATACCTTTTCGAGTTGTTATGGGGATTTTCTGCTGTTATATGCATATTACAATTAATCAATGGAAAGAAGATAAAATATACAAATCTAAATGTGTAACGATGCATTGATGATGTTTTGAAAGATAAAAGTTCAGTTGCTATTCATATGGTTTCACCCACAGTAGCACATATTAAATATGCTGTATGTAATAACTACTTTACTGCTAATTTCCTGAAATGTATGTGCCTATTTCAGTCTATATTTTAGTCAAAACAAATGGCTGAAATTCCGGGCTTCATAATTATAGTAGTTGTCCACCGCTGTGGTCTCGAGGCAGCGTGCTGCCTTGTCACGCAGTGGGCCCGGGTTCGATCCCCGCTCAGGACGGTTTTTCTGGGTGAGGTTTTATAGGGGTTTTTCCTCACCTGTAAGACAAATGTCAGGAAAACTTTAAGGCCCAAACGGTCCCCGAAATCATATGGCCATCATAATCATCCTTATCATTATTATCATCATCATCCTTCATCGGTGTGGAAAGCAACTGGAAGCTACCACACCTACAATTCCCTAGTAAAGCTGCAAGCATAGCATGAAAATGCTATGATTGCAGTGAAAGACCTGCCCTCGGGCAGAATTGCTATGGATGGAAACAGAATATAATGAAAATGGCAAAATGTCAGGTATGGATTTTTGGAAATTTCTTATAATCTGTAAACTAAATTATTTCTGCAGTCTTAGTTAACTTAAAACTAACTTATCAACATTTAAAGCTAACCAAAATGAGACACTAACCTATACTAAACAAAAGTGACAAACATAATGTTAATGTGAATCATTTTGGGCAATTATTTACTATCATCAACCAATGATTTCATTCAATCTGAATTGATCCGATGAAAATATATCTTAAAACCTAATTAACTGATAGTCAATCCAACTGTCTTTTTACACGCTTTATATTAGCTTGACCTGTATCTATCTATGTAACGGAATATTTCAACGCGATTTTCACTCACTTAAAATCATTGGATCGACTTGAAACTTTGTATACTTGTAAAGGACCAGTGACAATACAATAATTTCATAATTTGTTTCCAAAATCCTGGCCATAATCATCAGAAAATCAAAAACAGTGTTTCGTGTAATTATGTAACGGAATCTTTCAACATGATTTTCACCCACTTAAAATCATTTGATTGACTTGAAACTTTGTATACTTGTAAAGGACTATGACAATACAATAATTTCATAAACATTTATAAAATCCTGGCCAGAATCAGCAGAAAATCAAAATAATAAAAACCGGTATAATAGGTTACGGACTTATCAACTTCTTACTCGATTGTTGTAAGAGCTCAGTTGGTAGAGCGGTGGACTGTAGTAATGTATAATTTCAGGAATCCGTAGGTCGCTGGTTCAAATCCGGCTCAGAGGATTTTTTAGTACAGTATTACTTTTAGCAAATACTACAACATTATCGAATTTATAGATATGTACATTTTTATCTTATTCTGTAAAATATTAAAACTAAAAATAAAAAATAAATAATAGTTTTAAAAAACTAAAACAACACTCTTTATTAGAAAACCTAACTAAAAAATGAAAAATAATTTTAATTTCCAACACGCTTGGGATAAAATTAAACTGTTTAACAAAAAAATCATCTCCAACATATCTAGAATAAAACTAGAGTTATCTACAAAAAAATAATTTTACCATCAAAAGCGTGGGTGCTCTATATCAATTAATATATTTGATAATAATCAGATATTGGTAAAAGTAGAGTCCCTAAGAAGAAAATGTAAAAACCATAAAAAGCTCACCTTGATTGATGACAAATAAGTATCTTCCTTTATTTTGGGTTAGGTTTTTATTAATTATTATTTAATACCAGGCGTGCGCTGCTGCGCCTAAATAAAGGATAGGCTAATGTGTTTTTACGTTTGGTTGAAAAAGTAAAAGTAATAATAATTATAAATTTATATCATTATTATTTTTAGATATCCTGTGCTGATTACCCGGCATTGCCCGGGAATCTACGCATCCCAATGTATTTCGCATTAATGAGCTCAAAGACAAAATTCGTTATTTCGAGTTATCCGTGCTGCTGCTCTGCTTGCCCGGGAATCTACTTATTCCGATCATCTTGGCATCAATGAAAGACAAAAATGGCTATTGTGAGTTATCCGTAAAAGATAAGCATATACTGTCGCGGATTTTTTGTAGAGTTTATTGAGATATTCAATTCTGTGTAAATTAATTTTGTGTATTTGTTATGGTTTAGGCAGCGTAAGCCATTTAAACGTAATAAATGACTTCTTTTTCACCTTTATCACTACATCATCATCATCACTCCAGGGATTAGGCAATTGCCCGTTCCGACTTCACAATGCATCAGCCCAACGTCTTCTAGGTCTTCCAACATCACGTCTTCCTCTTGCTTGATAATTTCTTGCTAACAATGGATACCCCTCCTTACTCATTCCATCCGTATGATCCATCCATTTCTGTCTGTAATTCGTGACCTTATCCAATAAAGGTTGTACTTTCAATTCTTCTCTTATATCCTCATTTCTCATTCTATCAAGTCTTGTACATCCTTTTACTTGTCTTAGGAACCTCATCTCCGCCGTCTGTATTCTATCCTTCTGTTTTTTCTGTGGAGCCCAAGTTTCACATCCATACAATATTGTGGGAACCGCCATAACATTATACATTATACATAGGCTACAAAGGGTGATTTTTAAGGGTGTAGGAGTTGAGTATCATAACTCTCTTATAGCCTATGTTGATCCCGGGAATCTCCTGAACATTTTGTAAGAACCCTACCACAATCGGATCAAAGGTACGGTTGCGCATAAAGTACGAACAAACAAACAAACAAACAAACAAACATATATTCATTTTTATATATTAGATCTATTAAACGACGCTCTTAAAAATTAAAGATATTAGCGTCGCAATTCAAATACATACATAATGTTTTGCCCGAGAGCAGGTCTTTCACTGCAAAATCAGCATACTCCTCTCTTTTCTTAACTCAGCTTTCCTTTTTGTATCCACATACAAACCATTTATTTTAATATCGTCTATCATCTTATGTATTTTTCTGCCTCTTACTTTCTTCCGTTGATCTTCCTTCTAAGGCATCCATCAGCAGGAAGTTTCTTCTTAGCCAGTGGCAAATCCAATATATTTTCCTCTTCTTTATGAATTCCAGCTTCTAGTCACTTTTCCTCATTCCTTCGTAATGTCCAAACCTCTGAACCGTACAATGCTGCACTCCACACAAAGCACTTCACTAGCGGCTTCCGTAATTATTTTGCCAAAGGTCCGCAGAAAATTCTCAAATGTGGGCGTGAAATGAATGATCATATGGAACCTGCTATCTCGAACCTTGAGATGATCGCACTATCTCAAGACGATCAAGGAACGCGTGATAATAAAAAAGTGTAGAATCGTCAAATGAAACCCGGAATAAGAGAGTTGGAGATATTATGATGGAGAACTATCGTCATTTATTAATATGTAAATATGATAATTTTCTGGTCATGTTCGCTTCCGCCCTATATCAGATACTGTCAAACAATATCATCGTTAAAAAAACTAAATTTAATAACAAACTAACTTATTACAAACTAACTTAGTTTGTTATTAAACAATTCTTTAGTATAATTTTAACAATTCATAATTTGTTAGCATGTCTGAAGAAGGTACAGTGTACCGAAACAGCTGTCACTGAATTATATAATAAATATGAAAATCAAATAAAACTACGTTTTAATTTTATTTAATTAATTAGTAATTTAATTTATTTTATGAAAATAGTATTAAGATTAACGTGTATTTTGATTTGTTTGTTTTAGATATTGTACAACCGACAAATTAGTTTTCTATATATTATTTTTTCTTTGTTCTTTTGTGTAAATTAGATAGGGGCAGTCTACCCAAACAATTTAATTAATTTCCTTTTACACAATTATTATTAGCTTTAGTTTTAATTTTAATTATTGTATTACACTGAGCAACAAAAAATTAATTTTTTTTGTCTCAGAAAGAAAAATATGTGATTCTGATAATATTTGTTCTCCTGAATTCAAATATGATATCCGGTTTTCTCCATCACACAAGGTTTCCGAGAGATAGGCATTTATAATTTCAAACACTTTAATATTTTCTACATTCGTAACTACAAAATATTCGAACATTCACCTAGAAAGTAAGAAATGACGATTTTCTGCCATATTTCGCCTGTGTAGCATCCCCCTTGATGGTCCAACAATAATCGTCCGGTATATCAGGATTCCATTTGCCTTGATATATCTTTTCCATAGCTGAAATCTCGTGATGAAAGTGTTCCCCGTTTTAATTTACAATGGACAAATGGACGAAAAAACGTTTATTAAAAATTATTATTTAAATCCATTAATTGAAATTGAAATAAAAAACTGTGGGTGATGGAGAAATTACGAATACATATTTGAAAACACGATAAAAAACTGCATTAAGTGCAAGTATTGGAAGTCATGAGACAAAAATCATGTTGATCAATGTTATCGATCTTAAACCGTTAGACATTATCTCATTGATCACATATTCATTTAGTACTTAATATTAGTGTTAATTGTGATTGTTATATTCTACCAGTTATATTATATGGGTGCGAAACATGGACTCTTACTTTAAGGGAGGAAAGGATATTACAGGTATTTGAGAATAAAGTATTTAGGAAAACTTTTGGACCAAAGAGAGATGAACAGACAGGTGAATGGAGAAGACTACATAGTAATGAACTACATGGTCTTTATGGGAAGCCAGATATAATCAGAACAGTTAAGTCTCGTAGACTGCAATGGGCAGGACATGTTGCACGTATGGGGAATGAAAGACTTGCATGGAAACTTCTTGTAGGAAAGCCAGAGGGAAAACGCCCAGTTGGTAGACCAAGAATGAGGTGGGAGAATAACATTAACTATGATTTGAGTGAAGTAGATTATACAGGAAATGATTGGAAAGCATTAGCTCAGGATAGGGATATATGGAGAGCTTATTTCCGCGCGGCCATGAACCTACGGGTTCGATAGTGTCAGTGAGTAAGTAAGTAAGTATATTCTAATGTAACATATGTTTGTCCTTGGTGAGTGGAAGGAAAGTCACATCGCCTTCCAGGCTAATTAAATAAATAACTAAATAACCTACTATAATAGAACATTAATTCTGACACAATTTATTAAAGAAGGGCGTATATATTTACAAAATGAAATTTTAATTGTTATTTTCGAAATAAAAATGTTTATAAAAACGTAAAATTTTAAGAAGAACTATACAATTATAACATTATTACTCTACACTTGGTTATATTTTTACTGTAGGTTTTTCAGGACTAATTTCATCATCAGCACAAAGTTATCAGATAATAGCCTAATTATCTTCTATGGATGGTGGAATTAGTTCTGAAAGGCTAACAGTTTCGACAAATTGTGAAAGTTGAGGAATACTTTACTTACAAGTTATACTTATGTAACGTTACACTTAAAATGTATAACTTCTAATTCTATACTTAAAATACTTTATATATATATATATATATATATATATATATATATATATATATATATTCACAGGCTTTACACTTTACAGCAATTTGCCTTTGATTCCTGCTTTCCAGAGATTCCTATCTTCCATACCCCTCTTCATCATGGCATCATATATTCCCTCATACCATGCTCTTCTACTTCTCCCCTCTTCCTTCTGCCTGGTACCATCCAATCCAACGCCTGTTTAGGCCATTGGTCTTCCGACATCCGTTGTACATGTCCATACCACTGTAAAGCTCTCTTTGTTATCCTATCGATAACAGTTTCTTGTGCATCCATTTCTTGTCTGATATATGTATTTCGAATATGTTGTAGCCTGGATATTCTCATACTTCTCCGTAAATCCATCCATTTCTGTCGCCAAGATTCTTTTCTGCATCCTTTCATTTATTGTCCAGCTTTCTGATCCATATGTAAGTATACTTTTATTATTGTCTGTATAATCTCTCTTTTATTTCCGGTCACATTTCTATTCCATAAAAGACCCATTCAAGGATCTAATCGCCTTCCTTGCACAATTTACTCTGTTAATAATATCTTTTTCACAAGTACCAGTTTTATCTCTTATAGATCCAAGTTATTTAAATTCTTCAACATGTTTAATTCTCATATTATTTATTTGTAGGTCTTCTGAATTTGCTCCGATTACCATATATTCTGTTTTAATATAATTTATCTTTAGTCCACCTACCTCAAATGCATCAACTAACTTTCTAATCATATATTCTATATATTCTTTATGTTGTCCTGTTATAATCTGGTCATCAGCGAATAATAAATTGTGCAGTAAATGGCCATTAATGTTGATTCCCATTCCCCTACATGACTTATTCCATTTCATTAATACATCTTCTAAATATATCTTGAACAATGTTGGTGACATCCCACATCCTTGTCTTAATCCTTTTGTTATATCAAATTCTGAGGATACTCTATTTCCAACCTTAATACTTGCTTTACAATCATACATTCTTTTTATAAAATGTATAAGAGATTTAGGCATTCCAAACTTCTCTATTGCCACCCAATACTCTAAGCCAGTACCAATAACCGCTGGAAAAAAATTACTGCGATGCACATAATTTGCTTGCCACAATAATTTTAATCAGACTGTGAAATAAACAGAGTAGAGGAGCTTCGGGTAATTTAGACCCCTGTCTTGAATTTGTTGTTTTTCTTCTCTTAATTAAGGGATCTAAATTTTGTTTAATTTCAGTGATTATCATTAATGTTGTAACTATAAAATATCATTGTTATTTTATTCAAATATGGAAACATCTTCATAATTTAGAAACTTTTTTTACATTACAAGGAAGGTCCACTTTAACCTCCATATTCGGATAAATTCGACTCTAGAGTCCACCTTAGCATTTAGTCTATTTTTAAGTTTATTTACTATATTAATTTATGCAGACAGCCACAGATTAATCTGAAAATATTTATGACTGATCATAATTGAAAAGCGTTGATATTTATTTCTACTTATCTATCTATCCTCGGGTTTTTACAGCTGCTGCCGTCTTCCAGTGCCAAACCTCCAAAGCCTATGATCTTGGGCATCTTTAATGCTTAGTCCTCTTGTTAATATGTATTTAATGTTTTGAAAAATTATTGTTGAAAAGTAACATTACACGTCATTCATCTTTCACTGCAATCATAGCATTCTCATGCTATGCTTCGAGGCTTTACTTGGGAGTTATAGGTGTGGTAGCTTCCCGTAGCTTTCCACACCGGTGAAGGATGGTGATGATAATGATAAGGATGATGATGGTCAGATGATTTTCGGGGACGGTTGGGCCTTAAGCTTCCTGCCATTTGTCTTACAGGTGAGAAAAAAACTCAAAAGGAAACCTCACCCAGGAGCCTGTCCCGACCGGGAATCGAACCCGTGGCCGCTGCGTGACGAGGCAGCGCGCTACCTCGATACCACAACGGTGGACATATATATAGTGACGTATTGTTGAGACGTTTCTCTAATTACCGTCTCTGAATTTCACGGGCTGCAGTATGACTCTTTATAAGGCAATAGCAGTTGGATTCGGGTTGTGTATAAACTTGTAAACGACCACTCTAAAGAAGTTTTCTGGAGGAAGTTTCTAATAGATCGATTCTAGAAGAATAGGATCGACCTCTCGGACTTTTGATCCGAGAAGTCAAACTGGTTTACGGATAATTCCGATCCTTCACGTATATAAAGATATGTGAGTCAGTGACCGGCCAGTTCTGTCTTAGTTCTGGACGGGTCAAAGTTACCTTAACGCGAAGACAATTGTTTAGAGTGAAGCCATCAGCGAATGTGAAGAATGTGAAGAACTAAATAACAAAATTAACTGTAAAGAAGAGAATCTTACAGCAGAAAATTATATGTGTGTATACAGTGAAGTATTGCAAAATAATTAAAGAAATATTTGGAAATTTTGTGTAAACATAATATATGATATTAAATTAAAGAAATTATATCGGCTTCTAAGCTACAGCCATCCGCGACACTATGTAAATTACATTTTCGGTGTTCTAGTAGGTAGGATCGATTAAGATTTGTAAATCAATAATATATATTTAATTTCATGGGTACAACTTCAAAGTTGCATTAAAATAAATAATAAAGCAAAATAAATAATAAAGCCATGGATTCCAAGATGCAGATTTGCCATACATAAAATTAATTCAAGTATAATATTGTCATGCCTTTCTGGCCCAGATTTGGAAAGCAACGCCAATGACCTCAGCTGTTAAAGAGAATCGTTAAATAACATAACAGCAAATAGAAATAAATTAAAATTAACATCTCCTGGATAACGTAAGAAGGCATGTTAATGCACTGAACATATAGTTCCTTTGAAACAATTTGTCACGAAGAGCTGAGTGAATTTATTGAAATGGCAGCTCGCTTGTGCAAACATTAGATGTTCCGTGTCACAGATTCACAAAGCTACACCTGGATTAACACAGCACAAGGAATGCGAGTTCAAAAATCCCTAACACATTCAACACATGAATATTCCAACCCCCACCTAATTTGCCTTTGACGTCATGCCTCCTTTATCCTTTGTGCAATTCTGATACAATTGGTTTAGACATAGGGAGAGTGTATAACATTTTTTTGGGAATTGTATATGGGCCTATAGTTCATTTATTTTAAGGAGGATAACTGGAATATCTGTATCTCAATATACGTAGAATTTTCGTATCACCAGGAATAGGGACTGGGGTGAGTTAACTATGCAATTACCTATGCAAGCATTGAATCGCCACTGAAGAGCACTATGAGAACATACCTTGAATATAAAATAAACCAGTATTTTCATTTCTTAGTAATAATAATAATAATAATAATAATAATAATAATAATAATAATAATAATATCGGTAATATTAATCTTCTTCTCTTCTTATTTATAATTTGTAGGATTTTCATCCTGTTTATTTCCCAAATCACTCCTCGGAGGAAAACGTTCTTCTTCTAGTTCTTATCTCTCCGCTTGTCTATCTTCCATTCTTTCTATATGACCTTTCCAATATTTTCGTCTATTTATAATAAATTTGGTTATGTCTTGAATATGATATTTCTCCCAAATTTCTGTATTGTTTATCTCATCAAATAATTTTCCTTTCAATGGTAATATTATTGATAATAATTATCATTTGTTTTAAATGGCAGAATAAAGGTCATAAAAGGTCTTCTCTTCCACTCATCCAACGAACTTTCACAATTTATAAAATAATTTGCCCACTTCTATTTGTTGTACTTTCAGTCCAGTGTACTTACTGTTCAAAATTGTATTGGCAGTAGTTGGGGATGGGGGCACGCCGTAGCGTAGTGGTTAAGGCACTGAGCTACAAGCCGGGGGGTCGAGGGTTCAAGTCCCGTTGGGGTCAGGATTTTTAAACTGACCCAAACCCTCTGGCGGCACTATGGCCCTGGGGTCGACTCAGCCTCTAACGGAAATGAGTACCAGACGCCTGTTCTGGGGGTAAAGGCGGCCGTCACGCAGGGCTGACAACCCGGCTGACATAAAGTGCCGATTGTCTAGAAAAAAGTGGGAGCCTTAACCTCCTACTACCCCAAGGGCCTACTGAGGCCTGTTGTGGGATCACTTTACTTTTACTTTTTTTTTAGTTGGGGATGACTTGAATCAACTGAGGTCAATTAGAGTCGAATTGTTACAAACTCTTCTCAGTCTTAAATCTTCCTATTCGGAGTTTAGGAATTTAAAAACTAAATGTATGCGCATTCTTGATTTAACAACACAGTTATCTCTCTTTGCTGCCCGAAATTTAAATACAATATATTAATACAGATGAAGTGCCTCTTAGTGGGTTATATGGCTCATAACCATATTCACACATTAAGAAGCACAATACACAAAGCGGTAAAGTTAAGATCCCAATTCTATATCTTAGATTTTATCCAAACTGTCATGAGCAGTAACTCGACGAAGTATTTCTATTACAGTTTTACGAGCTGACTTTTTTTTTGTAAGATTGAAATGTGATTTTCTTTCAGGAATTTACAAATAAATCCTGTGGATTCAAAACAGTTTAGCTATGTATTATAAAAACCCTCAGCAGTAATACAGAGAGGATCTCCCGACCTACGGCCAGGCTAACGGGAGAAGCGCATGCGGCCGCTGAGTCCTCACCCCGCGTCATGCTGCATAACAAATGCACGGCTCACTGTGAGTCGTAAACTTGTGCCGCGAGATGTAGAAACTTAACCGGCTAGTGAGTAAGTTGAGTTGCATGCTTATAAGGTGAAACACGGGTTCTGTATTCTCGTATTAGTGGTCTTATAGTTCATAGATATTATGCCTCGATATATATTTACAGTATAGCATAGGGTATTTATGTACGGTAATTATGTGAAAACTGAGTCTTTGCAGAGAAATCGTTGGACGATTTCGAACTCAATTTCCAGCTGCAAATCATCCAAATAGAGATACAGTTGTAAACAAATTTAGAGAAACGGGTTCTGTGCTCGATAAGAAACCAAAGATAACAAAATGTGTACTTACTGAGGAAAAATTAAGTGAAATAGGAAAAAGAATAGAATAATCTCCAACAAAATCCCTAAGACGAGTTGCACAAGAAACTGGTTTTTCGAAGGCGTCAACATTGCAAGCTACTAACCTGTTACTATTCAAGATTGTATCAGGATAGAAATAAACTCAATAAAAGAACAGCCTTTTTTTTAATTGACAGGCTAGGAAATGCCGAAATGAGATACTTGAAACAGTCTTCTTCAATTGACAAAGCTTTACCGAATTGCTTCATGAGACCCAATTTGATACGCAGAGGTGCAAATACAATGCTTTAGCTATCTACAAGTGGCTGATGTACAGTATTTGGATCATCAGGTTTCCGGTCAGATCTTTGCGGCCAATTTGACTGCACCCAATGCTTCCTATGAGCTCTGCTATCTCACGTACACAAAAAGCTGGGATACTCGATACATCCATGTTGCTACCCAAGAAGGAAGCCGACCATTTTAAGGTCAATGCAACTGATCCATTGGTGCAACAACTTGAAGATCAATATTTTCGAAGAGATCGAGATATTGAAAGAAGCCAGAAACATTAAATTGCTTAATGAGAACATGCCCAATGACATAAACCCTCTCTACAAGATTGGCACGAAGAGCTAGTACAAATTTACACGCTGAGGATGGAACATAATGTTCCGAAAGTACTTCACATCTTACAGTCTCTATAAAGTTGAGGACGACTGAGATATCAGGTATCTATTTTATATTTTTAATTTTACACAGTGACTTCAACGATGTTTCGTCATGAATGTTAAAAGTATTAGTACTCATAAACATTATGAATAAATAAAATTATATATATATATATATATATATATGAAAGTTTTCTTGGGTTTTCCGCGTCTTGGATTCAATTTCGGCCTCTGGCCACTAATTCCGACGTTTCGGCATGATCCCACATGCCATTATCAAGGAATGATAAGTTCGAGTCACAGATTAAGTCTTATATAATAAAATACATAGAGTGTTCGCTGTGGTCCGTTTCCGAAGACGTACACCCATCCAAAGGTTTAGTTCTTATGTATTTAAATACCTTATATATATGTACATATGTATGACTCTTAGTAACTATTTAATAAGACAATTTGAACAATAGATAGAACACTATAGTTTTAACCTCGCGATATTATTATGGGAAGCTTTTTCTTCTCTTAGAATAAATATAAAAAATCAAATTAATTTATTAGTATTCTTCAAACTAGTTTTTAATGTCTAATTTTTATTTTCCATTAAATTAGTATAACATCTCACCTTATAGGTAATTTTAACACGCCACAGGCTCCGAGGACCTTACAGTGACATGACCTGTCGGGAGAGAGATTTAAACTATGGATCTCACACATACTTTTCTTGACAAAGAAAACCATGGAGAGGCTCCCCCCCCCTCCGCCGAACGAGTGGTCAGTTCAATGACAGGCTTTCCACTGAGACAACACATCACGAAAACGATTATGATGGCCAGATGATGTTGGAAGACGGTTAGGACCTTAAAATGTCCTGACATTTATCTCATAGGTGAGGAAAAATCCCGAAAAATATATCACCCAGGAAACTTGTCCCTATGGAGAATCAAACCTGACCCCGTTGTATATGTGCCAAGCGGGGCTACCTCGAGACCACAGCGATAGAATTAATGTATTTTCATTTAACATTTACTATATAATTTTTGTAAATATTGTTTACAGATTTGTATTAGACAATTTTTATCGAGTCATTGTGGAATTTCGTATAATTATTATCTTCCAAGTGGATTCCAGTGAGAGAAGTTAATAGTAAGCTATTTATAAATTTGTATAAATTATGCGTATTAATAACTAGGGGGATGTTGTTATACTGTGCCCGGGGCTAGAAGTGAGCACAGCTGTTGCGTTCTCCGCCTTTATTTTGTTCTGCTACGTTGGTTAAACTAGAAGAAAATTATGTTGCTCCTCCTATTTCACTAACGTTTACTTCCCTATACCTGCAGGCTGTGCGAAAACACTAAAATCCTCATATGCTATTTCAGTGCAAGCCTTTATCTCCTTAAACCTCTCATTCCGTACGGGGAATTTCGGGTTATTCTCTGGGTTCTCCTGTTTCCCGAATGTAATCGCACCATCACTTTCCACTCCCCCTTCCTTTCCTCTTCATGTCATTCCATCTATAGTAATTCTGCCCGATGACAGATCATTTACTGTAATCATACCATTCATGCTATGCTTTGCAGCTTTACTAGGGAATTATTGGTGTGGTAGCTTTCCACACCGGTGAAGGATGGTGATGTTGACCGGATGATTTTCGGGGACAGTTGGACCCTAAGTTTCCTGACATTTGTCTTACAGGTGAGGAGAAACCTCGAAAAAACCTTACTCAGGAGCCTGTCCCGACTGGGAATCGAACCCGGGCCAGCTGCGTGATAAAGAAGCATGCTACCTAAAGACCACACCGGTGAATTTCATGTCATTAAGTTTTATATTAATATGAAAGAAAACTGAAATGGTTTGGCTACGTAAAGAGGATGTCAGATGACGGATACCAAAGATTATTTATATTTTTGAAGAGGAAGGCTACAGAAGAAATTGGAGACCAAATAACAGTGGATTCAAGGATTGCTTAGGAATATGGTGTTGAGAGGATTAACAAAAGAGTGATGCAGAGAATAAGGATTTATGGAGGAGTAAAATTTACAACGGGTTGTAGGAAAACTACTGTATTGTAGAGAAATTCCTAATAAAGAATAATAATAATAATAATAATAATAATAATTATAATTACAATAATAATAATAAAATTATAATTACAATAATAATAATAATAATAATTATAATTACAATAATAATAATATTACAATTACATTAATAATAATAATTACAATTACAATAATAATAATAATTATTATTATTGTTATTATTATTATTATTATTATTATTAATATTATTATTATTATTATTATTATTATTATTATTATTATTATTATTATTATTATTATTATTATTAAGGGTCCTACACCTTTGAGGGTAAAAAACTCATTTTTCAATTTATTTTTTCTCATATTTAAATTAGTGAAAGATTTTCATTTATATCTCTATTACTTTTCGAGTTATGTTTAAAAATGTGCAATCACTCGAGTGAGCCTTTTAATTTTAGAGGATACCTACATCTTCGGTATGTTTGTCGCTTGTTTTCCGTAACTTAATTTTTTCAATACGGTTTCTGTAATAACTCCCAAAGTTTTCAAGATATTGAGATGACATTTTGCATGTATATGTAGTTTACAGAGATGGACAAAATATACTACAATTAGTAAGGTGCCTGTTATATTTTATGTTTAAAAAATATTTTTAATGCAAATTCTAACAAAAATGAGTATACATTAATTTAAAATGAAAATAAAATATTTACACTCTATGTAATTAAACAATTGTAGTATACTTTGTAGCTACAACATTACTGAGTAAAATAAAACAATAATTAAAATATATTGAAATGTAGCAAAATTATCAGGGAAACGGCAAGACAATGCAAGATTTTCATCTGTCATTTTGAATATTTAATTACCCATAACGACTGAAGTTATATTGTACTTAAAGTACATAAACATGCTCACATTTTAATATAGATATCACATATCAAATTTCATTTTTGTAACCAGCATTGTTGCTGAGAAAAAACATTGAAATATGCCATATTTTTAATGGCTAAAGGTGTAGGTCCCTCTTAAAAACTTATCATCATCATGAATATACAGCTAAATGCATTATTTTCACTACGAATATTATTCATGTCGTTCTAGAGTAATTCATTCTTCCATTATTCTCCCATTTTTCTAAGTCTTCAGTTGACATTCCTGGATAACAGTGTTTTACCTCTTCTTACATTCCCCTATGTTGCGCATTGCAATATTTTTAGCATTGCTGTTCTTTCATTCTATTACGTTCAAAGTATTTGAGCCGTCTTTTTCAATGTAGTCTCATAAAATACTGATTTTAACGAGAGATGAAAACTTTAGTAATCCTCTTATAATGTACACAGCGAGTTTACTGAGAGTTTGAACAATGTGCTGAACATCGTCTGACAAGAGAGATGAAGTGAACATTTTACAATCATGCTAAATAAGCAGATACACTGCCAATCAAAAAGACTGAACAGACTCTTGAAAGTTTTAATATACTAATTCTAGCGCGCGGTTCACAAGAGTACGAATTATATTATGCTGACAATTTAACCTATGCCCCAAATGGGAGTCATTAGCCAAACATGTTTCCATGAATTTTGTTTTACAACCTATGGCAGTCGTGCTGCACCACGATATTTATCATATCCTATTTATCAAAAAACGAAAGCTCACCCTTTTTAATATTCTGAACAGGTCAAAGCATTATTTTGCAGTTACTGACTCTCCAACAAATACGCGGAATATAGAAAATAATGAACCGATTCTTGCGAACTGCACACTTGATAATTGTGTTTTTTAAAAATAATTTTATTTTTATTACATAATGAGTTGTTTCCTAAGAAATAATTATTAACCTATAATGTTGGTTATAATATACAGTTTTATGTGTTTCATTTTTTCTCCACTAGGGTGTATTCATACAATAACGTGATCCTATTTGGCAATAAATAATATGATCTGGTTGCAGTCATGAACAAATAAAGCATAACAAAGTTTCTCATTTGTATTAAACATAGCGTTTACATTAAATATATAAATATTTTAAAATAACTATATTTAAATAATGATTTGTGAGTAAACAGCTTAATTTTATTCTTTAAATAGTCCTAACAAATGTCACTCTTCATTTCCAAATCCTCTAGATAAATTCGAAATCACTCGTGATTATTACTTATGAATATGACACTACTCCGTAATGTTAATCTGTTTAGCGTGATATGTTTTAATATTAAGCGTAACATTTAGCTCAGTGATCGGTCACGAGGTTTTGGGTTCGTACTGCGGTGTTTTTTTTTTTCGTAGCTGCATTTGTTTGTCTTTTTTAAAGTTAAAAAGGCTGTTGGTTGTGTGGAATTGTTTCTTGCCTTACATCTGATTTCTATTAATGAGGTTGAACTTGGCCAATAGAAAATATAATTGCAGGTGAAAGTGGAGATGGAACACCAAAAAATCATCATCAGCAGCAGCACTACAGCCCGATTCGAACCTTGGCTTCCCTCAGAACTCTCTTACAGCCATCTCTGTCTCTAGCAACCAGCCACCATCCTTCGATTCTCAGCTTCCTCATATCCTGCAAAATTCAATCCATCCAACGAAGTCTCGGTTATCTCACATTCATTTTTCCTTCAAATTTACATTCCATGATTGCTCTTGGGTACTTCATGTTGAGTCAATCTTTGTACATGCCGATCGCATTCTTGAACTTTTAATTGATGTAACCACATCACGAGATTTATACAACTGATAGAGCTCAAAGTTATATCTTATTGCCTACGCCATTCTTCTTTGTCGCATATTGGGCCTTCATGGCTTCTTATATATATATATATATATATATATATATATATATATATATATATATATATTCAAATGAATTCAGTCTTCACATATCGCCCTTGGACAAGGTCCATGTTTCGCTTATATATATATTCAAATGAATTCAGTCTTCACATATCGCCCTTGGACAAGGTCCATGTTTCGCTTATATATATATATTGATTTTACCAGAGGGAACTCAAAAAATAGATGATATTAAGTAAATAAATAAAAACTAAATTTAATTATATCTATGACACCATAAAACGAAGTCTCAAGGGAACTAGAGAAGATAAACGTTTAAAATTTTATAAAATAAAGGTGGCCTCCACACTACTATGTGCAACGGAACGCTGGGTCTTAAACAAAAACTAGGAATGAAAATTA
The DNA here is from genome assembly GCA_030220185.1 of Diploptera punctata. Classification (NCBI taxonomy): domain Eukaryota; kingdom Metazoa; phylum Arthropoda; class Insecta; order Blattodea; family Blaberidae; genus Diploptera; species Diploptera punctata. Next base: position 1,100,034 of record JASPKZ010000432.1, read on the forward strand.
TAAATTTTATAAATGGTCGTTTTTGAGGGGTGTGGCTGGCTATGCAATAACAGATCGAAAACAAAAATAAGATAGGCCTAATTATAAGAACATAACGAAATAAATTCAAGCTACTAAATAATTTTGCACTCTATAGAGAAGAATGGATGTACCACATCAAAACAATGGATAACAATAGAATCCCGAAAGAGATTCTTCACTAAAGACCACTAGGACAAAGAAATGTAGAAGGATCCAGTAAATGATGGACAGACCAATTTCTAATATAAGATCGGAATATACCTTAAGGTCTAATCCTTGATGGTGATGACGATAAATGAACGAAACAAAAAGAAACGGTGGAACTAATAGCTCCTCCATATACAGCCTGCGTCTGTCACATCATTCATTAGCCGCTCGTGGATTCCACGAGATTCTGGAAACTTTCTTTATGCAATGCCATCTATGAATCAACAACTATAATCCACAATTCGTCCTGGCCATAGTATGATCCTGCCCATTTGCAGCGTACAGTTGCCTTCACACATATACTGTCGGGTTGATGTCAGGTGGTGCCGGAGGGTGATCTAAGATGTGTTTATCGCGCCTCCCCCAAAATCATATTTTAATCCTAAGAGCGTGGTGGACTGGATTGTTATCCTGTTGGAAAACTTGCATTCCTTCAGGATAACGCTCGCGAGTGGAAGGAACTATAAGTTCTCCAAACAATGAAGATGGGGTACTGTGTTGAACCTCCCGTAGATAAGTTCTAGAACTCCTGCACCATCGAACGACATCCACCCCCAAAATTATAAGCTCATACGACTCGACCTAGCTACCGGATACACATAACGAGCATAATATCGGTAGCCACATACGTGATATACACGGACAGGACCTTCGTTCCTACTGGGAGACGGTTACTTCGTTGAATAAAATGATATTGATCCAATCGACATCCTCTCGAGTAGAAGCAATGTCTAGATGATAAACTTCCTGGGAACTCGAAGAGACCTTATACCATGGCTACAGGGTGCTGCAGAGCTCGGAAATTTGGACTAATTATTAATTAAGGAAAAGTTGGAAAAAGCAACGTCCTACTTCTCTAATTAAAATGGTCTTCTCTTCGGGAAGAGATCGTCGCCTACAAGAAACTACACGATTTCTTACTTCTCCACCTAGACAAAACCGACTGACCTACCTTCTTGCCGTAGACACTGGAACTCTAAGCTCTCTTCCCGTTGTGACAGCAGAGAGGTTGTTGCGAATGATTTTCACGAACTGCAAACGTATATCTTATCTGTCCGTCATTTTTAGTGATTATGATCAAAATATATAGTGCAGGGGAAAATATCTAAATTATGGTTATTTTTGAACGTTCTAAGAGAAGTCGCTACAATATTTCTGAGAATGTGTCTATAATATTCTTTACGAGAACATGATATGGAATATTATTTTCTTTTCTTTTATAATGCAAATGTTTATATTTAAAAATTAACATATGCAAGATTGTACAATTTATTCACACCTATCAAATTTGCTTAACATGTCATAGGCCTACTACATTACATATGGGGATGGTATTATAGGCCATAATTCAATTGTTTCTATACAGGTGTACTACCGACTACTGTCTGATAGCGATTTTTGTAATGTTTTATGCATACTGTTCTACATACATTAGGCCCTACATCAAGCTATAAATATATATGTAGATGAATAGCCTTTTACAGTACGAGAACTTATAGTTTTCTAGATTTATGTTGACTACTTAACTCATGCCCCATATGGGAGTCAATGACCAATTGCGTTTCAATGAATTTTGTTTTACAAACAATCACATGTCGTGTTTCACCTGGAATTTATCAAATAAGTTTGTCACATTAAAGAAAGGTCCTTCTTTTTAACATTCTGAATAGGCCAGAGCATTATTTTGCAGTGAATAACTCTCTAAGAAATACGGCTACCAGATTGTATGTATAGTGCACGATTGTAAACAGATACTGCTCTGCGGGATATAATAGAAAAACATTCGTAGTAATTAATTATACCACAAGAAAAAAGAAACCTCTGTTTGCACTTTCTTAAATGTATTATTTCCCAGGAATTTACTCTCCAGTGATATATAATTTACATCATAGGACATCAGAAATTAATTAATAATCTATAATGTTGGTTAAAAACAGTTTCATGTGTTTCATTTTTCCTCCACTAGGGTGAATTCTAACAATATTGCGATCGTTTGGTAATAAATAATATGATCTGGTTGCAGTGATGAACAAATGAAGCATAACAAACGTTTTTCATTTGATTTTAAACATCACCGTTTACATTAAATATATAAATATATAAATATTTTAAATTAATTATATTTAACTAATGATTTGTGAGTAAATAGGGTTAATTTTATTCGTTAAATAGTCCTAACAAATACCACTCTTGATTTCCAAATTCTCTAGTTAAATTCACGACTCACGATCACTCTTCACTTTTGTGAGTCTTGAATATATCAATAATTTGGAAATCACTCGTGGCATTACATATAATAAATCTGTTTATGAAAACGTACTGTACGGGATTCGAACAGAAGACAATGTATTTCAGTATATGTCATGGTTCTTGCAGTAACCATCTATGCTACAGTAATTCTGTATCTGAGCCTATATTACTTATATTCTTATTGATACAAAAATTACACGAAATTGTTTAATATTGGTTCACGTATCTCTGTTCAATTTATACAGTGCGATCAGTATGGCATTGGACAGCAGGCGCGGGGCTTGTGCTGTGCAGTGACGAAGGCTTACACATGCAGACACGGGACGTGAAATGTGCGCAGACTCAGCAGTATACAATCACATCCCACGCGTTCACAGTCGCAGTCAGATCGTTTGCTTCGAGTGGATAAGGTGCTCGCTCGCTTTTCCTTGTGTACTGAATGGCGTGTGAATAAGTTATTTCAATTTTAAAATTTGTATCTTATAAAACAGGCGTGTATAAGTGTAAACTGAATGACGCGTGTATAAGTGTAAAGTGTAAACTCTATAATGACTAATAATTTTTCTACTGAACAATGTGTATTTATTTATTATCAATATGTGTAAACTCAGTCTGCCAGCCAAGTACGAATACTTTTTGAAACACGATTCCTGGATGTAAAATTTCCTTCACGTTCAGCAGCCCATAATCTGTACAACAAATTTTGTAAAGAGGTGTCAAAAATGTATGGACAGCGAATGTGTACAGTTCAAGCACCTGTTTCAATAACGCTAAGTAGAACAATTTGTAAAATAGTTACAAAAATGTGTGTGGTTGTATCACCGCGATAATACGCTGTCCATTCCCCGCCGCAAGTGCGTCAGCAGTGTATAATGAAATCCCCGCGTCTGCTGTCCAGTGCTATACTGATTGCACTGTACATTTGTTACATTCGTCAGAGCTCAGCATACGCTATTCAGACCACTGATCCAACTAAGCGAGTTTAAGCTACTTAAGTACTGCGTAGTCGTGTGAATGAAGTTTCACATGCGCAGTGCAGAAGAGTAGAGACTGATTTCGAGCCCTCATATTTTCAGAGCGACAGTGCACAAAGTTTAAAACACTGTAGTAGTTTCAGAATAATTAATACGATAAACCCATTAAAATTAATTGTATATGAAATTAATATTAATGGGGCAATTCATATTATAGTTTTTTTATTTTAAAATGCTCTTTAAGAACTCGGGTCTATATTTGAAGGTTACAACAGAGAAATTGCCTATAAATGTTATTCCGATGAATCGTATTTGAGGCATGAGGTGTTTTACATGACATAAATCACTGACCACATGATGCAAACATAATTCCCTTCCAAATAAGCTATTCCTTTAATGTTATGCTCTCAAACAATTATGAACTGCAAAATATTACGTACTGCGATTCCAGAATACTGGTATTGTATATTCTGCGAGGCAAGAGGGTAGTCTGAAATTACGGATACAGAGAAAGAACGAGGTAAGTCACTGTTTGTCGAAACGTAGTTTGAGGTGTCATAAATTCTCCGAGTAAATACTACCTTTTAGAAGTGTGAAAAATATAAGAAACAGCTTACTCACAAGCTCATATACCTTGTAAGTTTGGCAAACAAGCGAAGAAGTAGGTAGGTTGTACAATAAGGGGGATGGGGCAAAAACTGCACAATCTATTATTTTAGACACACATTTAATATTTTGCACATTCTCTCAGTTGTACTAGATCACTGTTCACAGAAAGTTTGAAAGTTACATGTGGTATAAGTTCTAGAGTTATATGCTTTTTTTAATAAAAATTATAATCGTATAATTCCTCGTGGCTTTTTATATCACTAAATATTTTATTTCCCGATTGAATTGTTCATATTATATTTTTATATCCATTCATAAATTTATACAACAGGCATTATCACTAATTTATATATCATATCCATCCATCCATCCATCCATCCATAGTAATTCCCATGCTATGCTTGCAGCTTTACTAGGGAACTGTAAGTGTGGTAGCTTCCGTTGCTTTCCACACCGGGGAAGGATGATGATGATAATTATGATAATGTTACGGATGATGATGGTGATGATGGCCATATGATTCGGGAACCGTTTGGGCCTTAAAGTTTTCCTGACATTTGTCTTAGAGGTGAGGAAAAAACCTCACCCAGAAAAACTGCCCCGACCGGGGATCGAACCCGGGCCCGCTGCGTGACAAGGCAGCACGCTACCTCGAGACCACAGCGTTGGACTCATATCATATATCATGTCCATAACATACGCTATGTTTTCCTTGTTACCCATTTTATATTTTTTCACACCCTTAATATGTTTAATTATCTCATCAAGAATATGTTAAACAATAGTGGATTAAGACAATCCCTTGTCTTACTCCTCCTTTCATTTGAAAATTATCTAAAAGTTGGCCTTCTTATTAAAATTAGAAAATTAAAATAGCAAAGCTATTGGGATTACAACTTGTAATTATTTAAAAGAACAATATAATTAAGTACATTCCTTTTTGAATATCTCAAACTGTTTTTTGTTCAAGTTTGTCATATACGTTCTGTAAATCTATAAAAAAATTAACTTACTTACTTACTCACTGGCACTATCGAACCCGTAGGTTCATGGCCGCACGGACATAAGCTCTCCATACATCCCTATCCTGAGCCAATGCTTTCCAATCATTCCCTGTATAATCTACTTCCCTCAAATCATAGTTAATGTTGTTCTCCCACCTCATTCTTGGTCTACCAACTGGGCGTTTTCCTTCTGGCTTTCCTACAAGAAGCTTCCATGCACGTCTTTCATTCCCCATACGCGCAACATGTCCTGCCCATCGCAGTCTACGGGACTTAACTGTTCTTATTATATCTGGCTTCCTATAAAGACCATGTAGTTCATTGTTATGTAGTCTTCTCCATTCACCTGTAAAGTCCTAACATTCCATGTTCCTAGGAACATGTCCCTGTGTTTGAGCCTTTGGCATGGGTTCCCTGAAGTAGTCCCCGCCCGGAGAACCGAATGGGGGACTATTTGACCTCCGGAAAATTTTACCCCAGTAGAACCCATGTCCGCATTTCTTGACGGATAAAAAAATTAAACCCTGGTTTATTATAGCGCTTTTCAAAAGTCTGTCTTAAAATAAAAATAGCATCTGTGCATGAACGCCCCTTCTTAAAACCTTGTTGTTCATAACATATAATAGATATATAGTAGCATAAAGATTCTATGTTATCGTTATTGTAGTTACTTTCAAAAGTATTGGTAGCAATTTTATGGCTGTATTAGTTTTCAGTGTTTATCTTACCTCCTTATTTAAAACCACAATACCAGTTTTTCAATCGTTGGGAATCTGCGATATTTGTTCTATAATTGTTACATATTTGTTATTGTATTAAATATCCGCAAGATTTCAAGAATTAAATAGCTATTGGATCCTCTCCGGGAGATGTTCTATTTTCTAATTTTGCTAAAGTATATATTACTTCTTTATCAGTAGCTCCAATTGCCTAATTCTGAATTTGCCTGTAGGTATTGTTAACTTTTCCTCAAGTTCAGAGTAACATAAATTTGTTTAAAATTTTACCTATGTTTTTTATTTAGTTATTTCTCACTTTGTGTTTTTTTATTGTTTGGAATCATTCTTCATGTAATTTTGTTTTGAAGACCATAGTAGTCATTCTGTAGAATGCTCATATTCTATACCTTCCAATAATCTTCATTTATTCTCTTATTTTGGGATTAACTTCGTTTCTGATGTCTTTGTAATCACTATATTATATATAAGTTTTCTTTAGTTTCTATTTCGGAAATGCGTATCTTTTCCCTTTCACTTATTCGTACATTGTTCACACTACGTTTCCGAAAAATCTGTAGGCCTATTTTTTTTTAAATACAGTCCCCCACATATTTTTGTTAATTTCCCATTTTCTTGTATATAATTTCGAAATATGTGCAATACAAATAATCTTGCACAAAATATAAAATAAAGTTGATTTATGCTATCCTCTTCCCTTAATATTGTAAATTAATGATACATTGGTGAAATATATTAATAAATTGCCTATGTTATGTAATAAACTTATTGGATGACGTGACCAATGTTCTGTGAACAAATGTCTAATTGTGACGTCATTAACAATGTTAACAGTTTGCATGCACCAACACGCATCATTTGTCATTTCCCTGTCAGAGAGGGCGGAATAGTTAGAAGAGTGTTTTTACGTTTCATAAATTTTAAATGCCCAATTCAAACAGACGATTAAATACATTGATACGTGTCAATTTGATGGTTTAACAGCGAGTTGTCCAAGTTTAATTTGGCGATATGTGACGTATGCTATTATTTCTAATGCCACATTGCATTCTTTTTAAATATTTTTAGCGAATTCATTTGCACAATAAACTAGAGACCGTTTTAATTGAAATATTGTGAAGGGTACAACCATGTAGAAAATTCCAATTGAAATTATTTGCTTATGTAACGAATTCTCACACTAATCCTCGATATAGAGAAGGTTAGGTCTGTATGTTTATATTTCATATACAGGCTAGGTATTTACAGTAATACACAGTGCTGCACAAAATAAGTCAACACCTGTAATAACTCTACAAAACAAACGCTATTTATGGTACCTGGAAGCAATCTGCACATTTTTGAAAAGTAGTCCACCGCTGTGGCATCAGTGTAGCGTAGTTGCTCGTACGCCTGGGTTCGATCCCCGTTCGGGATACAAATTTTGGATTAGGTTTTCTTTAGGTTTTTACTCATATTTAAGACAATTGACAGGAATATTTAAGACCAAAATAATCATCGAATATCATCTTGCCATCATAATCATCCATATCATATCAGCTTTCTTTAGAATGAATGAGTGAATAGTGCGCCTTGAATTAAAATTTCGTGTTGTATCGGAGGTGCCCCTGACATTCAGCTGATGACTCCTCCTCCTCCTCCTATGTCGCGGACAATCAAGAATAAGGGTTTCACCTCATCTCATCCCTCGATCCAGCATTATGCGGGCACGAGTAGTAGGTTTAATTCAGAAATTCATAATTTTTATCCTCGTCTTTATATCATATGATTCTTCTGCATCTACTTGTCCCTAGGTCCTTAGACCATGTAGAAGAGATCCGATTGCTTCAATGAACTGACTAATTTATTATTCAGTGACGTCCATGGATTATAGGCTGTGAGCTGGTACGTCCGTTGTGTATTGCTCTTAATACATATTGGAAATATTTTCTGGGTTTCGCCATCTCTTCGTGTGTCCAGTTATATAATATATGCCACTGCCTGTTAAAATAATCTAATATATAAAAATCACTGTTTGTTTGTTTGTTGATTAGTTTGTTCGTATTCTATGCGCGGCCATACCGTTGATCCGATTTTGATGGTTTTTTTTTGCAAAATGTTCAGGAGATTCCCCGGATGAACATAGCCTATAAGAGAGTCGAGATATTCAACCCCTTCACCCCTAAAATCACCGTTTGTAGTGAAAAACGTGAAATAGAGTCCCTATTTTGACGCTTAAATGGCTTACGCTGCCTAAACCGTAACAAGTACACCAAATTAATGTACACAGAATTGAACATCCCAGAAAACTCTACAACAAAGTCCGCGACAGCATATGTTTATCTTCTACGGACAACTCACAATAGCCATTTTTGTCTTTCATTGATGATAAGAAGATCGGGATAAGCAGATTCCCGGGCAAGTATATCAGCGCACGGCTGGTGGTAAAAACACATTAACATTTATTTTTAGGAGTAACAGCGCACGCCGGGTATTAGCTAGTAATCTATAAATAACATTTAAAGTGCCACGGCTTAGTGGTTTCCATGCTAGCTTCTCGTTCATAGGTTTAAACCAGATGCATTTTTAGGAGAAAACTATGTCACGTTGTGGATTTATGAAACTTAAAAGAATCTACACAAACAAAACCTAGGAAATAACATTTGGTGATGTCTACTCTGACGCATCTGCGTCCTCTTTTTGGCTTGCAGGTAATGCTAAGGATATGAAAGCGAAAAGCGAGTTCCTGACGCTTTAAAATTGGGGCAAAACCTAGGAAATAACATTTGGTGATGTCTACTCTGACGCATCTGCGTCCTCTTTTTGGCTTGCAGGTAATGCTAAGGATATGAAAGCGAAAAGCGAGTTCCTGACGCTTTAAAATTGGGGCAAAACCTAGGAAATAACATTTGGTGATGTCTACTCTGACGCATCTGCGTCCTCTTTTTGGCTTGCAGGTAATGCTAAGGATATGAAAGCGAAAAGCGAGTTCCTGACGCTTTAAAATTGGGGCAAAACCTAGGAAATAACATTTGGTGATGTCTACTCTGACGCATCTGCGTCCTCTTTTTGGCTTGCAGGTAATGCTAAGGATATGAAAGCGAAAAGCGAGTTCCTGACGCTTTAAAATTGGGCAGATCAACTATAAGAGATATCCCCAAGAGAAAACATGAATCCTTTAGGATTGCTGGGGGTTTGCTGTAGGGTTTGACCCCCCTGTCCTGTAAAACATTTGACATGTCATGAGATAATTGAGGATTTTAGGACACAAAACATTGGAAATACAAGCAAAAGAGAGAAAACTCTGGCGAGGAGTCACTAAGGAGTTCAATACCCGGCAGACTAACAATATCACTCATGAAAGGCTAATAGTTCAAAGCACAAACATATCAAAATAATTCCTTAAATCACCCCTCAGAAAGTATTCAAGTAATTTGCCAAAGAACATATTCCAGTATTTACTTGAAGGATATAAGGAAAGAGAAGAACCTAAACAACTGGAGAAATCAGAAAAATCTTGAGATTTAAAAGTGTATGAAGAATTTCAGACTTTTAAAAATCTCAAGCCGAAATTAATGCCTCTGACAAATTAACTGTACTTTCCCACCCAATTAATACCTTAGTTGTCTGCCACATGTGACACTGGGCCGGGTACTGATCACATATCACTCATGATATATGTAGGGAAATAAGCATTACTAAATTGGCCTTGTAAAGAAACGTCCACTAGGGGAGCACCCTTGTCTCCATGAGGAATGTGTAGGAGATTATATATATAACAAGTAATTTGCCTCTTGTCCCTCGGGTCGCGGGTTCAAATCCGGCCGGGATCGATCAATTTTTTTAGGATGGAAGAATCCGAGGAGGAAGCCTTCTGGGAGAGACTTTAAGCCGTGAGTCCCTAGTCTGAAGATATTCAAGTTCATAAAATAAACTCAACCCTGAATAAAGAGGCCTCTGGGCAAAATTTTCCGACCTCCTTCATCCTAGTAATACTTTGTCTACTGGATACTTCACTGGGACGGTATGTTGACCGCATACCATTCATGACAAATTTAGGGAAATAAGCGTAACTAAATTAACTTGGTCTAGTAACTCCTAACAAAAGGCCCAACATTGCGCATTATAGATAAAGAGAGAGATATATAAAATTACTCTAATACCTCTGGAATGATACAGTACGGAATTTTATATTTTGATGAACACTCTAATAACTCTGGTTTAACACAGTTCTGTCGATAAGGGTATGTCTCTGTCGATAATAAAGATCATCTCCTTATTTTACCTATTAATGGGGGTTGCATTAAATGTAATTTTAAACGTTTACAGTTTAGAGTACGGAAATTACGTTACGTTGTCTTTTAGGTTATTTAGGTTTAAAATATTTTATTTTGCACCTACAGTATATTCGTTTCATTGAAGTTGATCTGTGATTGTTCTATGAACATTAAAAATGGCCGATAGTTACAACTTAAGAAATAATTCACTTCTTCTGCAAATTCACAGATTTATAAATATATTCACAATCATTATTTTCCGGCCCTAAATATATTATCAATATGCAATTCTACAACCATTCCATACATTAAAATCGTATGCATTTGTATAAGTAAATTTCGGCTATTATATACTCCCACAATGAATGTTCTGTACATGCATATCAACGAAAGATTCTCAAAATATGGAGTTTTTTTATTGGTGAAACTTTTTCTGGCAGGCATTACCATTTGTTTTTATGTTTTTAATGTTGGATATGTATAAGTTTCATTTTCGAACCAAAATCATCTCTGATGTCCACTTTTTTGCGCCGTAATCAATGTTTTATTATAAATATTATCCTAATTTAAAATATATTAGTCTAATTTTGTAAAAAGGGACCTAAGAATCTTTCCTGTAATTTATAGTAAATTGAAAATAAGTTTAATTTTATTTTTACTTAAGAGAAAGCATTCAGATTTTAGATTTTATTTAGCCTGGTGGAGTTAAGGCCATGTGGCCTTCTCTTCCACTCACCAGGACAAACATATATTACATCAGAATATAATAATCTCAATTAACTCTAATATCTCCTTTAGTATAAATTAATTTAAAAGCATTTAATTTAATGGCAGTGGTTTGTAATTTCTAAATTAGTTCTCATGGAGAATCAGTTTTTTACATAGGTACCTCTTCACAATATGTTGATCTAATTATGGTAATCAGAAACATTGAGGGAAGTTATAATTACATACGTTATTTACTTAATACATTTATTTATTTACCGTGTAGACTGGTTAATTTAAATATTTTTTTTATATTTTATAATATAAAATAAATAAAGTCTATATGTACATAAATTTATTTAAATATGGATTGTCACTAACAGCAAATTGAATTCTTGTCAAAATACAGGAAATTGTGGCGGATGCAATTTTATTTTTGACGTCTTGTTCAAGCGATAGGTAACGTCATTAATATAAATCTAGTCTCGATGGCAATGTACCAGAAATACAAATCAGCGGAAAACATGCTAATACTATTTGCATTAGAAATTTAGCAATATATAGTAGGCTACCTCAGTCTCACTATCGGATGAGGTTAGAATCTTAGAGATTGTCTCACATCTTTCTTCGTACACATTTATTCAGTCAAAATTTTAATCATTTACTTCACACCTCCGAATGCTGGATATGTTTGATGGTGTTCCAGTCTAGGAACTACATCTCGTTTTGAGCCAGTCATTGAATTTAGCATTGAGTATTTTAATATCAAATTGAGATACATTTAATGATGAACCGAAAGTGCTATTTTCGGTTCACAACTGCAGTGCCGTTATCCTTCCTGAACAGAAAGATTCGTGAACTATGCCAATATCATTTCTCTATGCATCTACCCCTACTCTCCTTTTTGCCTCTCCTGTTGCGCTGTTTGTGCTGCGCATCTCCCCTTCTGCCTCGGAACGCTCAAATACGCAATGCACATCAAGAACATTATCATTCGATCGCAACTTTGAGTTGAGACAACGTTGTTTGGAGCCGCGAGTGGCGTGGTTTAAGTTTTGGTCCTGAGGACCGGGGAAATACTACCCTGGCTTGGACCGTGGTATGAATGTTGTGTGAGGTATGATATAGTTTTGTAATGTTAAGGATTATTATTTATTTTCTTATTGGTGAAGAATGATCAAGTATTTACATTTGTTATATTTTTCATCCACTTCAGACGTCTTGTTTATATTAAATATCATTTTTATATATATCCTGGTTAATGTTCAAGTTATTTATGTGCATGCTGCTGTTTGATATACCTGTACTGAAACTTACTTATTTAGGAGATCATTATAGCTTCCTTTATTTTCCGCCTAGCTTTCATGATTAATAACAATAATGATACATTCAGTTTAAAATCAGAATCATAAACTACTCTACTGTTTTGAGATCTATTGTTGATTCATGTTTAAGTGTTTAGGAAAGAAACATGAATCAATCTTTGCCTCCTACGGGCACGGGCAAAGGTTTTTGATTAATAACATCGGATGTTATGAACTCTACGCTAGTATATACAACGGAAACAAAATTTGATCCAAAAGAAAACTGCACAAATTGTAGCAGTCAGAGTGGTTATATATTATATATATATATATATATATATATATATATATATATATATATATAACGCACCGTACAATGACATGAGACAATTGATGCAAGCTTTATAAAATCCCTGTATTACAAATGCCTATCCTGCTGACTGTAAGTAGACAATAGCTTTTCCTAGTCGTTTGAACGGTAACACCATGTATTTAGGTGCCTCAAGATTATTGAAGAATGGCATGGGAATTGTAATACTATATTTGTAAGCCGCAGGTTCAAAAGATTGATTATCTGGAACAATATTCATCCACGGAGATGGATGCTTTCTTTTATGATTATTAATTCATCGCAGGGGTTTTCACACACACGTGTCAAGTTATCGTATGATGGTCTCATTATCAATATACTAAAATGCTTATTTGATTGTTTCCATTTCTTCGCTCTTGTTATGCGAAATATGTTAAAGTTTTCGTACAGATTATATGTTTGTAGAACTTGTTCATACTGAACTGATCCCATATAATACTTTCCTCTTATCTCACGTAATCCGATTTCTTCAAGAAATTCCGTATAAGCATCTAGAATTCTGAGCAAATGCAATATCTTCATTCTGCTTTTCAGATTCTCTCTTATTATTTCTTCTCTAATCGTGATGTATTTTCGAAATTTGGTTTCTTGTGAATCCGTTTTGGAATACAAAAATGTCTCGATTATTAATTCCAGAATTACCTTATTCGTTATGAAAAGCTTCTTGTTCTTTCCCGAAAGGATGACATTTCCACTTGTCACATCATCAGTAATCTTTGATAATAATTCATATTTTTCCTGAGGTCTGCTTAGAGTCTCTTTAGATAGTAAAATTTATCAGAGCACAAATTATCTTCTTCCTTGTTTCATTAAAGCACATTTCTTAATATAATGTCATGGAAACAAGTTTAATTGTTATAATTGTAGATGCGGGCTCTAATTGTTTAATTTACTTGTTGTAAATTGACTATTTCTGGACTAACGTGATCATTATCTTTATTAGAGTTTTGGATCCAACGTAAGAAATGAATAACCGAGATTCTATGTTGAAAATGAGTTCAGGAATATCAAACATTAATACATTGAAAAAAAAATGCTGATGATACCCAAAATAACAAGAAAAATAGTCATTTCTTTTCTACGTGCCTGAAGAATATAGTGACCATGTGATTGTGACGACACTATCGATATTCAAATAATGATAGTCCTTGACAGACACCTGCTTAACAAGTACTCTACTGAAGAACTTCAATTGTTTATTACTTTTATACTTTGTTAGATAATAAATTGTTTGCCCTTATTTTTTATGGGGACCAGCCTCATGACTTATTGGTCAGCGTTACTGACTACTGTTCATGAGGTCCCAAGTTCGATTCCCGTTCAGACCATAGGAATTCTTTTCTTAAAGGGAATTATTCCTGTGGTTGCCCATAGTCTGGAATTTAGGTTACGTTTAGATGAAGAACTCTCCTGGGGCTTTATTATCATTTATCACCCATCATATCATTGGGGTAACGTAATTCCGCCTTCCAGATGCCCCAAACGAAGAAATGGATTACAATTTCGCCAATGCCAGGGAGAAAGCCAGAAATGTCATAAAAGACAATCTGCTGGCATTAGATAAAAAAACATATTTTTATGAGATATTCTAAAGATTGTTTCGGTTAGTAGATAAGTCGTCACTTGTATTAACTATGGCGACATAGGGACGTTGGGGTGTAAATTCCTACACCTGATAGCTTTGTCGTATCTTTAATATATGCTATTTCAGTTAGATGACTCTCATATTTATTTAATGAGAAATATGTTTTCTACTTTCTCTCCGGATTTTGCAAAACAATACGTTTTTCTAAACCTAATAATTACATCCATATTCACCATAATTAATTTTAGGATAATGGTGCAAATTCGGTATCTCCAGAAAGCAAAATATCGAGTAAAATTGTATTTTGGTCGCTTCAATTTGCATGGTCTTCTACTGATGGGGCTATGTCTTTTAGGTTATTTGATCATCTTTTGATTACAAGTAAGTTTTTTGTCAGAAAGTACACATGCTTTAACTTACCCCTGCGGAAAAAAACTTTTCTTAAATAATTTTCTTAATAAATCATGTAGGATTATGTCTATGAATTAAAAACATACTTTTCAATTACTTCGGATCCTGACATAGCCTATTTACAGTTTTGTTAAACGTTATGTTAATGTTGTATTCCTTGTAATGTTCATATTAAAACATATAAAATTACGGTCATATTTATGAATATTGAAAATATATCTTATACACATGTTATGAATATGTTGAAATGTATGTACTAGTCAGGGGTAGTCAACCTTTTTATTCTTATCGCCCACTTTTGTATCTCTGTTAGTATGTGTAATAACATTTTCTAATCACCCACCACCACACCGGTTTCACAGTAACGGCGGAATTACGATCAACGTTTGTTGATGTTGCGTAGCTTTACGTTTCATTTATAGCACAAGCTACAAAGCACAATATGAGTAGGTATATCATGATCAACGGTCATTGACGTTTATGGCTGCTAGCTCACTCTGTTGTCAGTATCAAGAATTGCAAAGTCTCAAAGTAACTGTTTGATTAACTTACACTGATTTATTTGTATTTTATGTGGGCCTACTGTATTTAATGAAGTGCAGGTTTTTCACTGCAGACTCAACATTCTCCACCTTTTCCTTTCGACTGCATGTCTCCTTCCGCAGTATCTCCCGGACATCCGAATCGGGGTAATTTACGTCCGGAGTCTTTTACCGGTGAAATACGCATCATGCTATGTTTGCAGCTTTACTAAGGATATATAGGTGTAATAGCTTCCGGTTTCTTTCCACACCCACTTTTGTTTCTTAAAAGATCTTAAGAAGGTCCCGAGGGGCCCCAAAGTAGAGGTGACGAGAATGGATTTGGCTAAATTAGACCCTTCGGACTTAACCGAAATTCACCCCAGAGGTTAAATGTCAGTTCCATCAAGGGTTCTGAAATATCTTCTTCACTTCCTGGTTTAGGCAAGAGTTGCCTGTTCCGGGTTTTGAAATATGTTAAGTCAAAATATGGTAAATAGACATATTATGGCAGTACTTACATTGTAAAAGTTTCCTATTTCTTTCCAAATAGTTTCTTTTTTACACGCTTTATATTAGCTTGACCCGTATCTATCTATCTATATATGTAACTGAATTTTTCAACGCATTTTTCACCCACTTAAAATAATTGGATCGACTTGAAACTTCGTATACTTGTAAAGGACCCGTGACAATACAATAATTTCATATTTATTTTCAAAAATCCTGGCCAGAATCATCAGAAAATCAAAAAAGGTGTCTTTGTATTTATGTAACTGAATATTTGAACACGATTTTCACCCACGTAGATACATCGGATCGCCTTGAAACTTTGTATACTTGTAAAGGACCCGTGACACTACAATAATTTCATATTTTATTTCTAAATTCCTGGCCAGAATCATCAGAAAATAAAAAAAAATTAAAACTGGTATAATAGGTTACGGACTTGTCGACTTTTTAGTCAATCGTTGTAAGAGCTCAGTTGGTAGAGCGGTGAACTAGTGGTATATAATTTCAGTAATCCATAGGTCGCTGGTTCGAATCCGGCTGGGGAGGATTTTTTTTTAGAAGAGTAATACTTTTAGCTCATACTACAATAGTATGGAATTTAGAGATATTTACATTCTTATCTTATTCTGTAAAATATTAAAACTAAAAAATAAAAAAATAAATAATAGTTTTAAAAAACTAAAACAGCACGCTTTATTAGAAAACTGAACTCAAAAATGAAAAATAATTTTAATTTCAAACACGCTTGGGATACATTTAAAGTGCTCAACAAAAAAAATAATTTCCAACACATATAGAATAAAACTAGAATTATCAAGAAAAAGAAAATAATTTTACCATCAAAAGCGTGGGGTGCTTTTTATGATTTTTACATGTTCTTCTTGGAGACTTTACTTTTACCAATATCTGTTTATTATCAAATATATTAATTGATGTAGAGCACCCCACGCTTTTGATGGTAAAATTATTTTCTTTTTGTTGATAATTCTAGTTTTATTCTATATGTGTTGGAGATTATATTTTTGTTGACCACTTTAAATTTATCCCAAGCGTGTTGGAAATTAAAATTATTTTTCATTTTTGAGTTCGGTTTTCTAATAAAGCGTGCTCTTTTAGTTTTTTAAACTGTTATTTATTTCCCTTAACTTATAGGAAATTTAGCCTTTTAAATGTGGAACAGTGATATTGAATGCACGCAGACGTGAATAAACTCATCGACTCCACTCTGAATAGCATTGAAATGTAAACGATTATAATTCTCTGTTAATTGATAGTACGAAATTAATCAATAAACTGGAGTAAAAGGTTTCAATTTATTTATAATTACATAAACATTATAAAAATCCCCGAGTTTTCATTTTCTACCCTGAGCGAACCGGCATCAATATAACATAGGGAAGTAACTATACTTTGTAAAATTTGTAAAGCAGAGTCACAGTAAGTTAAATCATATAAAAATAATTACATACCAAATACTTTGTCGGAATTTTGCTAAGTATGGTAAAATGAATATTTATAAAAAAAACTCGTCTTATTCTTCTTCTTCTTCTTCTTAAGCCCTTTCTTTCCCTGAGCCATGATTAAGGGTGCTCCAAAACAGAAATGTATTTATTCACGCTCCTTTACTCATAGATGTCAACGAGTGATAGGGGTCGACTTACCGCCTCCATGAGACATTTAGTGAGTAACTAAGTTAGGAAATGGTCTGTAAATTTTCTACAAAGGCCTTTTTATTCAGGCTTGTGGTTCTTTTACAGCCTGAAAATCTTGACTCGGGACCCATAACTTAAAGTCCCTTCCAAAAAACGTGGTCCTTGGATTTTTCCATTCTAAAAATCCATCGACCACGGTAGAGTCCATGTTGACTACCACTGTGCTAGTTCATTGTCAAATCTGTTAATAACATGTCGCAATAATCAAATGAGGCTTCAGGATAGTTGGATAGTTTTCTAGATGTCTTTTGAGATCAGTTGAAAGAAAATTGATTTTATTTAAAGAGTGTTTTTTTCCCTTTATTTGAATGATTCAAATTAGATTAAAGTCAAGATAATTTTGAAATTATTTAATTCGAGATGTGCGAACTTTAGAACATACCTCTTGGCGAAAAATGAAATGCTGAGAACATTTCATCTGAAACCGATGTAAGTGGGAATGGTATATTACGATGCGAGGTTGGGAAGGGGCTTTTACAGAATCGAGAAAATTGTTTAAAAACCGAGCACTTCACAAACTTATTGTTTGCGCGATGATGTTTTCAAAATAATAAATAATAATAAAATAATATCTTTGTTGGAAATATTTGCGTTCGTTATAAACAATTGCCTAACGTTAACAGTGTGGGCAATGTTTATTAGTTGAAAATGCAGCAGGCCGTGAGAATAATTAATAATAACATGGCGGCAAGTACGTATTTATTGTTTTATATTGTTTCAAATAAAGTTCAGTTCATTTAAAATGCAGTGATTTTTTTGTATAATGTATATGAACACTACCTATTGGATATTTTTTTGTATATACATTGTATGTAGTATACATAGAAGGCAATGGTTTTACTTCCCACACGTGGGTTTGTGATGTGTAATATCACAGTATAGTTATTTAGGTAATATTTATAATATAAACGAGAGAATATACAGAAATAATTGTAATTGGTTTGAACATGTACAAATAATGCCAAATAATCGTTTATCAAAACAGTTGCTTCATTGTAAACCTCTAGGCCGAAGAAATGTAGGAAGACCAAACGACGTTGGAAAGGCGACCTGCACCTGCAGCATATAGTGCACCGGGGAGTGGAACGGGCCAACAGGCCCATACCTTGAAGATGAAGACTATGATGATGATGATGATGAGTTATTTAGATTGGCTACCCTGAAATGTAGGAAGTTGAACTTTCAATCATGGTCGCCATTGCTGTACTACAAAACGCACTATCGCGCAAAAACGTGTTTACAGCATTTGAAAAGAAATGAATGGATTTTTTATCAACAAACAAGAATAGAGAAAGAAAACTATTGACACAAAAGTATAATATGTAATATAAAATGTGTTGAGAGATAGAGTTAAATATTACTACATTGAAAAATAAATAATAGTTTTAAAAAACTAAAAGAACACGCTTTATTAGAAAACTAAAAAATGAAAAATAATTTAAATTTCCAATACACTTGGGATAAAATTAAAGTGGTCAACAAAAAAATCATCTCCAACACATATAGAATAAAACTAGAGTTATCAACAAAAATTAAATAATTTTACCATCAAAAGCGTGGGGTGCTCTATATCAATTAATATATTTGATAATAAACAGATATTGGTAAAAGTAAGCTCTCTAAGAAGAAAATGTAAAAATCATAAAAAGCACCCCACGCTTTTGATGGTAAAATGATTTTCTTTTTGTTGATAACTCTAGTTTTATTCTACATGTGTTGGAGATGATTTTTTTGTTGACCACTTTAATTTTATCCCAAGCGAATTGGAAATTAAAATTATTTTTCATTTTTCAGTTTTGTAATAAAGTGTGTTCTTTTAGTTTTTTAAAACTATTATTTATTTTTTAGTTTTTAGTTTTAATATTTTACAGAATAAGATAAAAATGTAAATATCTTTAAATTCGATACTATTGCAGTATGAGCTAAAAGTAATACTCTTCTATAAAAAAAACCCTTCCAGCCGGATTTGAACCAGCGACGTATCGATTACTGAAATTACTCGTATATACCACTAAGAGTTCACTGCTCTACCAACTGAGCTCTT
Source organism: Diploptera punctata (assembly GCA_030220185.1). Taxonomy (NCBI): domain Eukaryota; kingdom Metazoa; phylum Arthropoda; class Insecta; order Blattodea; family Blaberidae; genus Diploptera; species Diploptera punctata. The sequence continues at coordinate 1,119,257 of JASPKZ010000432.1, forward strand.
ACAACGATTGACTAAAAAGTCGACAAGTCCGCAACCTATTATACCAGTTTTTCATTTTTTTTGATTTTCGGATGATTCTGACCAGGGTTTTAGAAACAAAATATGATGAAATTATTGTATTGTCACGGGTCCTCTACAAGTATACAAAGTTTCAAGTCGATCCAATGTTTCTAAGTGGGTGAAAATCGCGTTGAAAGATTCCGTTACATTGATACAAAAACACTTTTTTTTTATTTTCTGATGATAATGGCCAGGAGTTTAGAAAATAAATATGAAATTATTGTATTGTCACGGGTCCTCTACAAGTATACAAAGTTTCAAGTCGATCCAATGTTTCTAAGTGGGTGAAAATCGCATTGAAAGATTCCGTTACATTGATACAAAAACACTTTTTTTTAATTTTCTGATGATTATGGCCAGGATTTTAGAAAATAAATATGAAATTATTGTATTGTCACGGGTCCTCTACAAGTATACAACGTTTCAAGTCGATCCAATGATTTTAAGTGGATGAAAGATTCCGTTACATAGATAGATAGATAGATAGATAGATAGATAGATAGATAGATAGATAGATAGATAGATAGATACAGGTCAAGCTAATATAAAGCGTGTAAAAATAGACAATGATAACGTATTATCATGTACATAAGTATTGGAATTCATTAAAATATTATATTCTATTCGACGGCTTTCGTTTCCAATTAAAATAGCGGAATGTTACATTATAATGTATTCTACTAGGTACGTTCAACAAGTAATGCACATAATTTTAGTTCTCTGTTGTCTTTCATTGAAAATTAACGAAACTTACAGAACGTATCTTGAATCCTTCCTTTATAACGTAACGAAATTTCATTGTTTTCTAACAGATGGCTGTGATGTACTTTAGTTTTAAAATGGCAGCTGCTCGAAAAACACGTACAAAACAGAGAGCTGTGATTGAATTTCTTTTCGGAGAGCAGGAAATCATTTCAAACATTCGCATACGCTTACCAAATGTCTATCAGGTACTAGCAGTGGATAGGAGCACTATCAGTCGTTGGATTATCGGAATGTTAACGCCCTGACGAGATAAACCGAGATTGTCAGATCCTCAATCACAGATCTCTGCTTTGTACGTGTTTCAGGAGCAGCCGCCATTTTACAGCTAAAGTACATTGCAGACATATGTCGGAAAACAATGAAACTTCGTGATGTTGAGGATAAACGAAGGATTGGAAATCCGTTCTATAAAGTTTCGTTCATTTCCCGTGTAAGGCAATCAAGAACTAGTAGTAATAGGACTTTATTAGACTACAAGTAAGATATATACAATGTTATTTACAAATATAGGTCTCAAGGGCAGTAAACCGTACGTGATGTTGACAGTCCGTTACAATAAAGTAATATTTGGTAATAGTATAAAGACAAGAAACAAAAATCAACTTTTATAATATTCATTTAACATAACATTTTCAACAATAAAGGAGTTTATAAACTGACATGTAAGGACTGCAACAAATTTTATATAGGAAGGACAAACAGGAGTTTTAACATCAGATTCAAAGAACATTTTCGAGACTTCATTCACGCAGAAGGGAAATCAAGCTATGCAAAACACGTTATCCATGAAGGACATCGCATGTTAAATATTGAAAACACCCTAACAGTAATGCACAGAGAAAATAATCCAGCGAAGATAAACGTACTCGAAGAGATGGAAATCATGAAAGCAGCTCACAACAACAGCCTGATAAACGAAAACGAACCCAATACATGCAACCCCCTCTACCAGATCTTCAGTGAAACACCAGTTTTGAATCCTGCCGATGATGGGACAAGTCCCGAAAGCGCTACAGTTAAATGATTAATACGTTGAGGAGACGGACCTTTCAGGTGAATATTCTATAATTTTATATTAATTAAGAAACAAAAAGAAAACACAATACTATTACAATTACATAATAATACAATAACATTACACGTTAATTATGTACAATTATTAAGAATTAATGGTGTTGCATTTTGATGACATGTATTTATTCATGAATGAGTGTTGTTCTTATTTTCCGCGTTTTGTCCAGACATTTACCCACGTTTATCCAATTTTCTGGATTTATCATTAAATCGTAGCATGCCGATCTTTCACGATTTGAATTTAGAAATCCTTCCGGTAATAACTGATGCCTCCAATATTCTAAATCGTTGCATTTTCCTAATATATGTATCTCGTTTTCAAAGCTCCCGCACATTGGACATTTTCGCATTTCGTGATCGTCGGTAAATCAATAACTAAAATCATGTGCTTTACTTATTTAACGTCCCAAGTAATATATCTAATTATTGCAGGCTAAAAATTAATCCAATACAGTGAAGCAAGAAACGGAGGCGGGAGATTTTTTGTCACCAAATTTGGTCCAGTTCCATGGACATGTTAAATTAATGTTTTTATAATTTAAATATTTTAATTTTTAATACGGTAATTATCTGTCAAGTTCAAGCTTTAATTGTATTAATGTCATATTAATGTTAATTCAATTACAATAACTTAGTTTAACCTCTCACCTTATATTTGTTTTATATACACACGCCACCTGAGCCTTGCAGTGACACGGCCTGCCGGGAGAGGGAATTTAAACTATGATGAAAAAGTCCCAAGAGTGAAGAAGAGCCCTCTGAATAAAATTCTTCGACCTTCCACAAACATTTGAAGTATACATCATCGTAAACAACAACGAGCAGCAGAAGCTCAACTTGCTGATGATGTAAGTTAACTTCCGAAAGGCTCCAGTTAATTTTATATACAACATTTTAACAAAGTTGAGGACGACGGCACCTGCCAACAGGTACATTTTATTTTTTAACTTTTGTCTTATGACTATTCACCTCAACGGAATTTGATATGAATTTTATTAATATTAATTCCACAAAAACATTTGAATTGTAATACTAATGACTTTAGCTGTATAACAGCGTCGCTAAATGAAAGTAACATCAACTCATGTAATATATTACTGGTACATTGAAGTTACACAGCAACAGAGTATGTTTTTCCAGCATGAAAACTGTAACGACGCGATGTCAACTAAACACATAAGTTGTACAGGACAGAGCTCTGATAAAGGTGAATAATGAACACCAACAGTTCGCTCGTGCGTCATCCTTAATAAAAAAAAAGTAAGTTTTCCAAACTTTGAGGAGAAATTAAATTTTTAATAAAATGTGAACAGTCAGTTCTCAAAAAAGTTATGTGGATTACTGTAGTGCCAACTGTAATAATAAAGTTAACGCTTTTCAATGTAAAAAACGATATAAAGTGATTCGAAACTTTATTTGTGGATTCCGAGTAATAACATATTTATCAACATTTAGAAGAGAAAAAAATAGCTATAATAATAATAATAATAACTGCAATAATAATAATAATCTTCCTGGTATGTATTAGGCCTAGTGGCCTGTTCTGGTCTCAAGCTTACTTTTAAGTAAACGTCCTAAAAGATAGCTACCTATATATTATTTTCATGTTATTATTATTGATTTCGTGCATCTCATTGATGGATAAATCATATTTGAAGAGAAAAATTATACGCTCAGACCGGGACTTGAACCCGGGACGCTTGGTTCTCTAGACCAAGTGCTCTACCAACTGAGCTACCTGAGCAAGTACCGATCTAAACGCAAATCCTTCTCTATATACATTGTAATTCCCGTCCACCAAATGCTAAGAAGCCATGCTTCTATCTTGCAAATGGCGGCTCCTTAATTAAGAAGACATATTTGGGAATTATACATTACAGCCAGTGCGGCTTCCCAAATATGTCTTCTTAATTAAGGAGCCGCCTTTTGCAAGATAGAAGCATGGCTTCATAGCATTTGGTGGCCGGGAATTACAATGTATATAGAGAAGGATTTGCGTTTAGATCGGTACTTGCTCAGGTAGCTCAGTTGGAAGAGCACTTGGTCTAGAGAACCAAGGGTCCCGGGTTCAAGTCCCGGTCTGAGCGTATAATTTTTCTCTTCAAATATTATTTTCATGTTATGTATATTTTTTATGTCATATATATATATATATATATATATGTCCACCGATGTGGTCTCGAGGTAGCGTGCTGCCTTGTCACGCAGCGGGCCCTGGTTCGATTCCCGGTTGGGACAGGCTCCTGGATGAAGTTTCTTTCGGGGTTCTTCCTCACTGTAAGACAAATGTCAGGAAGCGTAGGGCCCAACGGTCCCCGAAATCATCCGGCCATCATAATCTTCCTTATCATTATCATCATCATCATCCTTCACCGGTGTGGAATGCAACGGGAAGCTACCACACCTATAATTCCCTAGTAAAGCGGCAAAGCATAGCACGAAATTTCTATGATTGTACTGAAAGACCTGCCCTCGGGCAAAATGACTATGGATCGATAAATAAATATATATATATATATATATATATTAGCTAATACCCGGCGTGCGCTGCTACGTCTTAATAAATGAAAATTAATATACTTTTATGTTTAGTTGAATAAGAGTAAGTAACCCGGGCCCGCTGCGTGTCAAAGCAGCACGCTACTTCGAGACGACAGTGGTGGACAATTAGAAATTAGAGATTAATAATAAATATCAATAAATAAAACTGAGTTCCTCGTTAAGTCCAAATAATTTGTTGGCATAATTATTAAATTATTTGAGAGAGGAATACATTTATTGTTCCCAGATATTTGGTCTGACCATTATGGTCCTTATTTACTCTCTCGTGGTAAGAATTGAGCTCACGTACCGCACAGAGACGCAAGTTATAATGAAGCTCATCTCTTTGAAGCCACATCCACGTTCCGTCCCTTTTCACTATCTGACTAATTTTCAATGAGGCACAAAGGTACAAGGAAATTACAAAGTAAAACTTGGTGCTTAGTTATTTACATCATTTAGCCCACACATTTTTATACAAAGGGAAATGTCTGCTTCTTAAATTACTTTGTTACTTCATTCAAAATTAATTTTGTCAACATATCCGATCCATTTTAAATTATAAAATACAATTCACAAACACGAGAACACAAAATATAAATTTTAAATGAAGTGAGGAGGAAGTCGTTAAAGCAAAAATAGGCTTTATAAAATCATTTAATTTTCAAGCATATCAACTATATTTATAAACGATAAGCAATGAACTACATGGTCTTTATAGGAAACCAGATATAATAAGAACAGTTAAGTCTCGTAGACTGCGATGGGCAGGACATGTTGCACGTATGGGGAATGAAAGACTTGCATGGAATCTTCTTGTAGGAAAGCCAGAGGGAAAACGCCCAGTTGGTAGACCAAGAATGAGGTGGGAGAATAACATTAACTATGATTTGAGGGAAGTAGATTATACAAGGAATGATTGGAAGGCATTAGCTCAGGATAGGGTTGTATGGATAGCTTATGTCCGCGCGGCAATGAACCTAAGGGTTCGATAGTGCCAGTGAGTAAGTAAGTAAGCTTTATGTATGTCTCTTTGTTCACTAATAGATTTAGAATAGAACCCTAAACCAATCTAGGGACGCCGTTGAGTAATTGATTAAGACAATACGCCGGAAGGTCGCGGGTTTGATTATCGATAAGGTTCAAATTTTTAAACTGGATTAAAACTTTTGGCGCCACCATAGTCCTGAGGTCAACTAACCCTCTAACGGAAATGAGTACCAAATGTATGTTCTGAGGGGATATGCGTCCTCACGAAACGCTGACAACCCCGAGTGGTATCTCGATATCTCGTCTCGATTTTCTAGTAATTTGGGAGCCTTAAGCCCCTACAAACCAATGGGCTTCCTATATAACTTTACTCTAAACGAAACACATAAACTAGAGATGACCAGAATAGTTGGTACAATTCAGGCTTACACCAGATTCTATAAATTAAGTGAAATGTAAGTATATCAATAGGAAATATTTAATGACTATTTAACTCATGCCCCAAATGGGAGTCAATGACCAATCACGTTTCAATGATTCCTGTTTTACAACCAATCAGAGTCGTGTTTCACGAAATATTTATCAGTGTTAGGATTATCATATATTAAACAAAGCTCCTCCTTTTTAATATTCTGAACAGGTCTGACCGTTATTTTGCAGTGACTGAGCCTATAACAAATACGGCTACCAGATTGTATATAATAGTGCTTACATGTCAACATTTGTAGCAATTGATTATACCACCAAAAAAAGAAACCACTGTTTGCACTTTCTTAAATGTATTTTTTCCCAGGTAATAATCGAGAAAAATATAATTGTCATATTTACATCATACATCAAAAATGAATTAATATACAGATTGATGTGTTTCATTTTTTCTCCACTAGAGAGCATTCTTACAATATTGCGTTCCTTTGGCAATAAATAGTATGATCTGGTTGCAGTGATAAACAAAAGAAGCAGTAGAAGCGTACCTATCGTTTCTCATTTGTTTTCAAACATCGTCGTTTACATTAAATATATAAATATTTTTAAAATAACTATAGTTAAATAATGATTTGTGAGTAAACAGCTTAATTTTATTCGTTAAATAGTCCTAACAAATGCCACTCTTGATTTCCAAATTCTCTAGATAAATTCACTCCTCACTTCGTGAGTCGTGAATTTATCGATAATTTGGAAATCACTCGTGGCATTACTTATGATAAATTAAGTGTAGCTAAATGCTATGTTCTTAAGAAATGATACCAGGTTACAGTGCCTAATTATATGAAAATTTAACTTCAACTTTTCGAATACAAAATACAATGTAGGATGAACGTAAAAACAATTGGCAGAAAATATTTCTCATCTATAAGATAAGATATATTTATGAACATCGGTTCTTTTTTCTCCCCTATTATCTTTATATTTTTCTTCTTATTACTCCTTTTCTTCACCTACCTATAGGCCTATAGCGACGTGATTGTTTCTGTATTCTGCCTCTACGTGTCTTTCCGGAACCCCTGGACTGACCTATACACCTATATATATATATATATATATATATATATATATATATACCTTGGAACTTTATTTCTTTTTTTTTTTTTTACTATTCATTAATTTCCACTCGACTAATATGATAATTATACTCTATTTCCTTATTTTAATCCTATTATCTATTACATATATTGACATGATCCCATAATTTAATTGATATCGTTTTTAAATTTTCATTTTACATGTTCTGAAAGATATCATTTTGCAATATGGTCAATTTTTCGTGTTTCCGCAATGATGGTATTTTGTACTGCGGGAGAGAGAGTATGTAGTACGAATAAGAGAATTCTACAAACAAATGAATAAAAGTTATGTGTAAAATAAAAATTGTGTCATAAAAAGATGCATCGAAATAAAAATTAAACAGAAATTAATCCGAATCTTTTTGATTTTGTTGAAAGTGAATTGTAATTAATTTCCGGATACCGGCCTATATATTCTACTGCACCTTTTAAACTTATATATACATACTACCGGCATGTGAACCATCACTTTGAGGAATAAACAAATGCTAACAAAGTGGAAATTAGTTCTTACCAAAGGTGTAATATCATAAGTCCTATAGACAGTGATAGCTATAAGGTCTGCAGGAATGGTGTAAACCAAGCTGATTCCTTAGCATTGGAATTTATGGTCATATATTGTGGGTTTACGGAATATATCGATCCATGGTAATTCTGCCCGAGGGCAGGTCCTTCACTGCAATCATAGCATTTCCATGCTATGCTTGCAGCTTTACTAGGGAACTGTAGATGTGGTAGCTTCCCGTTGCTTTCCACACCGGTGAAGGATGATGATGATGATGGCCATATGATTTCGGGGACCGTTTGGGCCTTAACGTTTTCCTGACATTTGTCTTACAGGTGAGGAAAAACCCCGATAAAAACCTCACCCAGAAAAACTGCCCCGAGCAGAGATCGAACCCGGGCCCGCTGCGTGACAAGGCAGCACGCTACCTCGAGACCACAGCGGTGGACTACTGAATATATAGACCTTTTTATATTTGTTATATTGGAGAAACTTAATTTCTGATGTCAGCTTATTTAAAACGGACTGCAGTGAAAACTAATAATGCATAACCGTAAGTTATTACCTTTTGGCATATTGTATATTTGACACAATTTAATGTCTAGCGAATAATTCTCCCAATATTTATTAAAAATATCAAATAAATTAATAATACCAAAGTAAAGTAAAGTAAAGTGATCCCACTACAGGCCTCAGCAAGCCCTTGGGGTAGTGGGAGGTTAAGGCTCCCACTGTTTTTTTGACAATCGGCACTTGATGTCAGCCGGGTTGTCAGCCCTGCGTGGCGGCCGCCTTTACCCCCAGAACAAGCAACTGGTACTCATTTCCGTTAGAGGCTGAGTCGACCCGAGGGCCATAGTGCCGCCAGAAGGTTTGGGTGAGTTTAAAAATCCTGACCCCACTGGGACCCGACGTCTCGACCTTCCGGCTTGTTGTGCAGTACCTTAACCACTACACTACAGCGTGTCCCCACACTGTGGATAAATCAGCTGTTACCATCACAATATTGTCTGACAGCGTCATAATATTGTGATTTGTGTATTTAAATACATACTTGAAAATTGTCAAATAATGTTATAAAAATTGTCTTAAAAAGTTTAATATATTTAAAAATGTTAGTAGATACAGAAGAAGGGCTATAGAGTACAACAATAAACTGCAAAATCAAGGGTAAGTAGAAGTGTAGTTGAGCCAATTTAAGATTTAATTAAATTGTATTATATACCTATATATATTGCGACGAAGCAAATATGGAGGCTTCTAGAGCAATTTTTTTAATTTTGGTTTTCAGGTGAACCCCTGTTCTAATGGTTGGATTTCCCTGATAATTGGAAACTTTCTTACTCGGTTTGTTTTAATAGCACATTGTGATAAGCTTCGTTGTTAAACAACGAAAGTTGCAACAGAAAGCTGTTGAAAGATTACACAGCTCTACAATTTTTTTTTTGTCCTGGATTTCTCTTCGAATTTCTATGTTTTCAAGTGCACAGTGAATATATTCGTGAAAGCTCTAAAACATTATAAAAGAAAATCTTATAAAAGGCGTTTCACTGAAGTAAACGTGGGTTTTCGACATTTCTATTCCTATTTACGTCGGTGTATATTAATTTTTCAAAACAAAAATTGACATTATAAATATATGTTTTTTTTTTATATTTTCCGATCTTTATAGTGTAAAACAGAGCAAATCTTCAAAAATAGTTTCATGAATTGTGAGCATATATATATATCCGAAATTAATCTTATATCAAGGGCAAAAAAACCACTTATGACCAATGTTATTAACATTTATTTTCTGGTAAAGTACACATAAAAGTCAGATTTGCTGGTTAATGAACTCGACCTTACTTTTTTAAATAATTGTTATATTGTAAGCTTGATTTCGATGAAGCAAAAATTACGTCCCATGGAGCATTTAAAGGACACGGACCCCCCCCCCACACACACATATATATATATATAGTAATTCTGCCCGAGGGCAGGTCTTTGACTGCAAGCATAGCAATTTTGCAGCTTTACCAGGGAATTATAAGTGTGGTAGCTTCCCGTTGCTTTCCACACCGGTGAAGGGATGATGACAATAAGGATGATGATGATGGCCGGATGATTTTCTGGGACCGTTGGGCTCTAAGCTTTCTGACATTTGTCTTACAGGTAAGGAAAGATCCCGAAAAAACCTCACCCAGGAGCCTGTCCCGACCGGGAATCTAATTCGGACACGCTGCGTGACAAGGCAACACGCTACCTCGAGACCACAGCGGTGGACATTATATACACTTTGGTCTTGGTCATTTATGGTGTCTTCTAGATAGGATCAGTGAGTATTCGTATTTTTTAAATAATTTCATGAGAACAACCCGAATAGCAGATTTCTCTGTAACTATTTGTACAGTAAATGCCTAGAAAATTAAATATTCCTTATTATATATATATATATATATATATATATATAGGGAGAGAGAGAGAGAGAGAGAGAGAGAGAGAGAGAGAGAGAGAGAGAGAGAGAGAGGAGAGAGAGAGAGAAATCTGCTATTCGGGTTGTTCTCATGAAATTATATTAAATATATATATATATATATATATATATATATATATATATATATATATATCGTATGATAAGAAAAATAAAGGCCTGGACCGGATTCGAACCCGGAACTCTGAGTCTGTACCTCAGCGTGTTATCCGTTACACCATCAGGCGAATCCAATTCAAACACTTATTTTTCTTATAGCCTATATGTATTATATTCTCCATTATTACTAGATGTCGCGAGAACTCGATCTTCACTGCCATCTAGTAGCTGACTACAACAAGTAATCAAATTAAAGAGAATATGTTTACTTTATAGCAGTGACGCTTTTATATATATATATATATATATATATATATAGGCCTATATATATAAACACATAATCTGTACAAACTCACCACTACCACTTGCTTCGACCTTCCGCAATGTGAATTCGCTAAATGTAAGTTACTTCGTCCGACGAGAGTAGAATGGGTAGTGTTTTATTGATACAACCGCATTCTTGGTCTGATGTTTACATACTGAGGGCAAACGCATAACTATAAGTTCGATGCCTTGTAAACATCACAGTTGTACACAATGTCATAACTATATTGGGTGCCACGGTATGGTATATGTTGAAGCTATTTCTTCAGGAAAGAATCACATTAATAGATACTTGGACCCTTTACAAATCAAACATCATCCCATTCAGATGTGTGGTATGTAAAGCGACATTCATTAAATTGATATTGTTTTAACCCATACATACCACACATCTCAATGGAGTGATATTTGGTTATAAAGGGTCCAAATATATATTAAAATGGTTCTTTTCTGAGGAAATAGCTTCAACAAAACCCGCATTCATGTGATTTTAACTGTGGCACTGCAAACATTGTACAGTAAAATCTGTCTTAGCCGGAACCTTTATAAGAAGGAAACCTGTAGAGACGGAAAACAATATCCAGAACGGTATGATTTATGTAAAACCGTTCTGTATAAGGCAGAAACCTTCACAACGCGGAAAAGGAATGATTTTTAAAGAACCAGTAGTTAATTTTTACCTCAGTAAGACGGAAAAATATTCTTAAGCACGTTCTAATTACAGTATTAATGACCACACGTGAAAATTCTGCATATGACGCGACTGCATTATATCGTTTAACTTCTTGTGTTGTAATTGTATTGCGGGGATATCCTTGCTTATGTGTGACAGCGGGAAATCCCTCGCTTTTCCTTGCCTGCTTACCTAACCTGCAAGGGAGTTGGGAAATTCTTCAGTCCGGTTGAAGTCTTCCTGTAGTTGAGGCCCTTCTCGCTTTTGTGTAATAAAGTTGTTTTTTATTGCCGTGTAAATTGTACTGCCTTACATACCTATTATTTTTCTTGTAATTTGGGAACCCTTTATAAGAAGGAAAACTGCCAAGACGGAAATATGTTTAAGGAACCGTCATGTTCCTTCATGGACAGCTTTTACTGTACTATTTAATTTCATTCTTAGCTTTTAGGTCTCCAAATCCCAGTTTTAATGATGCAATTCTTGAATTTATCTTAAATGCATTTGATTAAGTTTGAAATATTAGTCCACCGCTGTAGTCTCGAGGTAGCGTGCTGAACAACCGGCTGTAATGCAAGGAATGTACAAAAATAAAACAGTTAGGGTAGTTAGTACAACTGCATGGGAAAAAATCGTATACATTAATCCAGAAACTTCGATCTTCAATTTGCCACTTCAAATCTTACTGTTTTGAATAAAAGTAGGCCTATAATGTCAAACGTTCATTTAACTATTGTTCTTGATAGCATCTACAATGCGAGGTTGTCTTGAGAAACATAATAAACATAGGCGTACTGTAATTCTTCCCATTTGATTGTTGCTTTAGCGTATCAGGTACATTTTTAAAAACTACATAGTTTATTTTTATTTTCAGTATTAGCAAAATTAACTCATTCGCCTCAGAAGACGAGGTAGGCTCGCCCGCAATTAAATGGCCTTCAGCTCAGAATACGAGGTAAACTCGCTTAACTCTGCTGTTATATATTTTGCAATATTTCACACATCCCTTCGCAGAGTAACTTTTGTTAACATTTATAAATAGTAGAGGAATGTGTTTTTGCCTTCACCCTTATTGTGATCTCAAGTACCGTTATATTTTGTTTGTTTTGAATATCTGAAAATAGACAGTAATAATATTATTTACGGTAACTTAAGTCCGGTTTCTGGGGAAATGCATTGAGCATTTAAACCTCAAGCGAATGGGTTAATAACATACCGAAAAAGTTAACTTAGATGATAACAATTGAGATAGGTTTGGTTAAGCCTCTGTTGAAATTTCACTCTTCACTAATCCGACTGGGGGTTTAAGTGGAGCTTCATTGTTTGTATTGTTCGTGTTTATTTCAATATCCCTCACCAAAATAAGTTTTGTTTAATGTTAATAAGTCGGATTTGAGATTGTGTTGCAGTTTACAATTATATTGTCAAGGAATATCTGAGTTGTAATTGCACTGATTTAATCCGTTTCATCATTAATTTATTATGTCAAGTGATTCAGCCGAGGGTCGGACGGGAGCCCTGAATATCGAATTTCTCGGAACGAGCTGCTATTGGATGGTGATTCAACATTATTATGTCCACAATAATTGCTAGGTTCGCACAAATTAAAAAATCCCACATGTGTTAATTCAGTTCCAAATTTGATTTTAGCGAATTACAGATGAATACAGAAATTGAGGTTGTACTTATCCATACATCCATAGTAATACTGCCCAAAGGCACATCTTTCACTTCAATCATGTTTTTTTCATGCTCTGCTTTGCAGTTTTACTAGGGAAATATAGGTGTGGTAGCTTCCCGTTGCTTTCCACACCGGTGAAGGATAATGATAAGGATGATGATAGCCAGATGATTCTTGGTGACGGTTGGGCCGTAAGCTTCCTAACATTTGTCTTACAGGTGAGGAAAATCCCCCAAAAAATCTCAACCAGGAGCCTGTCCCGATCGGAAATCGAACCTGGGCCCGCTGCGTGAAAAGGCTACCTCGAGACCACAGCGGTGGATGTTCTTTTTTTATTTTTTTGTTTTCAACGGTCCTACAATATTATTTACTCGACACCAAAAAGATGAATAAAAATAGTATATATACTCGTATATACGACATGAAAAGAAAAATATCGCCTGAACCTGGATTTGAACCCAAGACCTCTAACTTTATACGTTAGTGCGCTACTCAGGCGTCCCAGCACAAACTTTTATTTTTCTTCCTTATTTATAATTATCATCGTTTGAAGCAGTTGGATATCAGTCGCACTGTCATTTCGTGGATTCTATAACAAGTATCCATTTAAAGAAAATATTTACTATATAGCAATAACGCTTATTTTTTTCGATGTTATAATTAATTTTGAAATTTAGCAGTGATTAAATGTATATAAAATTGAAGATAAAATCAGCGAAAATAATAAGAAATGGACAGAACATTTAATGAGAATGAACAACGAAATAATACCAAAAAGAACCTTCCTGTATAATCCCAGAGGAACAAGAGATGTTGGCCGACCACGTAGAAGATGGACTCCACTTTTAACTTCGCCGGAACAGGCTGTATAGCCTAAACCTTGTAGTAGAAGAAGAAGAAGAATTTAGCAGTGAAGGCCAAATACAAATTCGAAATATATACCTCTATATTAGGGTAGTAGCCTACTTATTTTCGACTTTTCGTATTTCATTTCGCACATCCTCATTTTCTTTACTTTGATTATATGAAGTAATTTGAAGTCAATTTTTTTGAAATTTGATATTAGGAACCCATGCCACCAGATTGAGCTAGAATAGGTGCGAAAAATCGATAAGGACTATAATGGTCTATGATGTTAATTAATTTCATTGAAACAGCTGTACTTGAAGATTGATTGACATATTGTTATACAGTATTTATTTTGATTAAGAAAATATAAATATCTCTATCTATCTTCGGGTTTTTACAGCTGCTGCCGTCTTCCCGTGCCAAACCTCCAAAGCCTACGGTCTTGGGCATCTTAGATGCTTAGCCCTCTAGCTTGCATTACTGTCTTCATGTTTTCCTTCCAAGTTAACCTTGGTCTTCCTCTTTTCTTCTTTCTGTTCGGATGCCATTCATATAAATATAATAAATAAAAAATACTTTTGCTGTAAGTTTTTTTCAATATTTATAATTCAGGTCCAGTGCGGCATGGGTTATATTGTTAATGTACTGTAACGAAATTTCTTATGCTATGGAATTAAAAAAATAGATGATGTGTGTTAAAATCAGACGACATTTTAATTCCATTCTTCTAAATAAGACCCATAATATATGTTCTACTTTTCATATTTCATTCCGCACACCCTCCATTTCCCTCCATTACATTGGTCATAAGAAGTAATGAAATTCGATTTTGTTGAAACTTAAGATAAATAACCCGTGCGGTATTGATGATATTTCATTTATACTCTTCTAAATAAGGACCGCATATATATATATATATATATATATGTGTGTGTGTGTGTGTGTGTGTGTGTGCGTGCGTGCGTGCGTGTGTGGGTGTGTGTGTTTCAACGAACTAGCGGACACAATTATTTGATAACCAAACGCGGCATATAATAAAAAAATTAGGAAGGTAAAAGTATAGTTCATTGACTTAGAAAATCGGACAATTACAATTGGGGATTAATCTGAAAGAAGAATTCAGCATCACTCTATCAACCACAATATTAGTTTGTTTCTTCAACGACATTCGGTATAAATAATTGATGTAATTTTTGAACGGTATTCTCAGAAATTCAGCGAAATCGGACCTTTAGAAGTGGGAGTTTGTCATAAGGTAAATTTAAAAATCGCACTAGTGACACCATTTTTGTTTTGAAACTCTGCATGTAACATTTGAATCAACCACTAATGTGATAACAGATGAATATGTTGATAGAGGCTTATTCCTTCTTCTACAAGAGAAGATAAACTGCCACTAGGTGAGTGTTTTGAATTGTTGGTACTTGAAAGTGGACAGACAAGTCGCTGCTTCCTCCACATTTGTGAAATTCACTTTGCAACTGTTCTGTTCAAACTCTCTGTAATGATGTTCACAAATTCGACGCTGCGAGGAATTCACTTATCGTTAGTTTACGCAACTCCTGTGTGACGGATCTTTCGAATTAAGTTATAATATATATATATATATATATATATATGTGACTAGGACTTTAAGTAAACATAAGTTATATTAAATATATATTCACACACAGAAATATATTATATAATGAAAATGGATACCTAATGAAAAATGAGGGAAATTTTGAAGATGTGATTGAATTAAAATATCTAGGAACAATAATTACAAATAGGAATGAGATGTACAAAGAAATTAAACATACTCAATTCTGGAAATGCATGCTACTGTATATTACAGGGAGTCCTGTCGTCCTAACTCCTTAAAAAATGTTAAACTGAAAATATATACAACTATTATTCTCCCACTTATATTATATGGATGCAAAACAAGGACTTCTTACTTTAAGAGAGGAAAGAAGATTACGAGTACTTGAGAATTAAGTTGCTAGGAAAAATGTTGGACCAAAGAGAGATGAACAGACAGGTGAATGGAGAAGACTATTTAACAGTGAGCTGCATGGTCTATATAGGAAGCCAGATATGATAAGAACAGTTAAAACTCGTAGACTGCGATGGGCACGACATGTGACACAAATGGGGAATGAAATATGTACATTGAAGCGTCATGTTGGAAAACCAGAGGGAAAACGCCCTGTTGGTATACCAAGAATGGAGTTGGAAAAAAACATTAACCATGATTTGAGGGAAGTAGTTTGTACAGGGGAAGATTGGAATAGGATAGGGATGTGTGAAGACCTTGTGCGCCCATGCGGGTTCGATAGTGCCAGTGAGTTTGTTAGTTAGGGACAAGAGCTCTAAATATTTTCAGAAATATTTTCAGATGATGTCATTGAAGTAAATTGAGACCATTTGTATTAAATTTCAGACAGGGCTTTAATAATTGTTGCGCACGAGGGTCGGCGGCCTGTCCCAACCTCGCAGAAACGCCAAGTACTTATATAATTATTTAACATTGTACATATATTTGTCCACCGCTGTGGTCTCGAGGTAGCGTGCTGCCTTGTCACGCTGCGGGCGCGGGTTCGATTCCCGGTCGGGACAAGCTCCTGGGTGAGGTTTTTTCGGGGTTTTCCTCACCTGTAAGACAAATATCAGGAAGCTTAGGGCCTAACAGTCCCCGAAAATCATCCGATCATCATCCTTATCATTATCATCGTCATCATCCTTCACCGATGTGTGGAAAGCTATGGGAAGTTACCACACCTACAATTCCCTAGTATGTAAAAAGCTGCAAAGCGTAGCATGATAATGCTATGATTGCAGTGAAAGACCTACCCTCGGGCAGAATTGCTATGGAATGGAATACATATATTTACACAACTAAATAGACAACATATGAGTTGGCTCAGAATGTATAGTTTGAGATTGCGATTCCGGATATGCTGAGTTTTGCACCTAACAACATGGCTGAATCTTTTACTTGTTTTTCATAAGTAATGCCACGAGTGATTTCCAAATTATCGATAAATTCACGACTCACGAAGTGAGGAGTGAATTTATCTAGAGAATTTGGAAATCAAGAGTGGCATTTGTTAGGACTATTTAACGAATAAAATTAAGCTGTTTACTCACAAATCATTATTGAACTATATTTATTTTAAACTATTTATATATTTAATGTAAACGGCGATGTTTGAAAACAAATGAGAAACGATAGGTACGCTTCATCTGCTTCTTTTGTTTATTACTGCAACCAGATCATACTATTTATTGCAAAGGAACGCAATATTGTAAGAATGCTCTCTAGTGGAGAAAAAATGAAACACATCAAACTGTATATTAATTCATTCCTGGTGTTGTATGATGTAAATATGACAATTATATTTTTCTGGATTATTACCTGGGAAAAAATACATTTAAGAAAGTGCAAACAGTGGTTTCTATTTTTGGTGGTATAATAAATTGCTACAAATGTGTTTATATTAACTCCTGCAAGCGCTATGTGTTGACATCCATGCACTATATATACAATCTGGTAGACGTATTTCTTACAGAGTAAGTCACTGCAAAATAATGCTCAGACCTGTTCAGAATATTAAAAAGGAGTAGCTTTCTTTAATATGGTAAATATAACACTGATAAATATTTCGTGAAACACGACTCTGATTGGTTGTAAAACAGAAATCATTGAAACGTGATTGGTCATTGACTCCCATTTGGGGCATGAGTTAAATAGCCTCTGTAATCAAGGACAATGCTAATTTGAAATTTAATAAGCAGAAACCATTTAGTGATATTCCAAATTTTACATTATCAAAGGCAGTGCTAGAAGTTTTCTTCTTGTCATTAAATCATTCCTGGAGGGAATGACGGGAGTGAATTGTCAGAAAAAGATGAAAACTAGCACGGTGTTTAAATATAATATTTAGCGATATATAGGACAATGTGCTGATGAGACCGTGTGTCAAGGTTATGTGTGTCGGATAGTCTGATGAAGCAGCGTGATAGATAATTAGGCGATGGTATGTAAAGTATTTTATAGAGAAGGGATAGGGAATGGACAGTCCTACACATATCATGAAAAGAAAAATTAATGCCTGGACTGGGATTTAAACCCGGGACCTGTAACTTTACACGTTAGTGCGTTACCGACCACCCTATCCAAGCATAGGAGTCAAGTTTCCTTTCTTTATATATAATTCTCAAATAATAAGGGCAGCGGGAAGCGTCCGCAGTGCCATCTTACGGTTTCTATAACAAGAAAGCATTATACGTATAAGTTACCTGCCTGAAAATGCTAAACTCGTGCTTTATAGTTGCTAATTGTTGAACTATTTTACGGAACTTGCTGTATAATAATTACAATTCTCCAGACCGATAACAATTTAGAGAATCAACCAACATCGATTAAAGAGAAAAAGCTCTCCTCTTCTTGTGGAAATTTCAATTTCGTTCAGTTTTCTTGTGTAGATCCGATTAGTTTAATGAGATTGGTTTTGCTGTTTTTTATTTAGATCGGTTGCTCCGTAATTGAAAATCTCTTGTTTTAATTGAAGTTTTAAACACGTCGCCACCATTCAGGTTAGAAATGCAAGTTTTTTTTAGCTGCTTCATTCATATCATTTCATACACAATCCATTACTTAATTAATGTTTATGTACATTATATATCTAAGTATTGTAGTCAAAATAGAAATGTGATTATTGTAAAAAGGAGAGTTATAAATCGAGAATATCTTAATTTATATATGCATTACTTTAATTTCATTTACTTATTTATACATTCACTTAGCCTAGTGGAGTTACATTCTGTTAAAAAAATATGGTAGTATAAATATATACTACGCCTAAATATTGTATGCTTTCACATTTTCTACGAGTGATTGCATAAATGGCAAATCATCTTCTGGCAAACATATCTGAACAAATAAAGATGATTTTGTTTTACCTAAAGTTCATTTTTTGGGAATCAATGCATGAAGTCAGATATAGTATACTCAGTATTTTAGTTTATAAATCCATACTGTAAGGTATAATGTTATATGGATCGGAAGTTTGGACAATGGCACAACAACATTCCAACAGAATAACTTTAGTTGAAATGGTTTTTTTGGAGAAGAACTGCCAGAAAATCTCTATTGGAAAAAAATAGCAATACAGAAATTAGAAAATGGATGAATCCAGAAAGAAATATAATGGATGAGATTGAACATAGAATGCTAAAATGGTATGGACACGTAAGAGAAATGCAGGATGGAAGACTGCCAAAGGCCGTCTATGCATGGAAAATTGAAAGAAGGAACAGAAAAGGAAGACCAAGAACAACCTGGAAGAACAACATTCAAAATTCAATGAGGAAATTTGGTGTAACAGATGAAGATACAGAGGACAGAGAACGATGTATAACTTTAATCAAGTGAAATTTGTGAATGTCTGTTGCAAACTGATAGTCTATAAGTCCGTAGTCATTTATATTTATTTATTTTTAATTCATGTTAATTACTGAGATTGTTTGGAGAAAACCCTCGACGATGGGGAGAATTCTCAAAATGAAAAAAAAAAAAACTGCAAAAAAACAAAAGTTGCAACGCTGTTAAGGTAATTATATTCACGCGGAATTGACATAGAAACGTCATTTTAAAATGCGAAGATATTTTTGGCAGATAACTGTTTTCAGTTTTTGGTGATTGGAGCGGCGTCTTAGGGCGGAATTCATGAAACCATCTTTATACAAAGAGCTATTTTTCCCCCTCTCTATGACATAGAGAGTATTCATAAAACCGTCTCTATGACGTAGATAGTATTTATAAAACCGGTTTTATGAATACACTTAACGTCATGGAGAGGGGGAAAGAGTTGCTCTTTGCGTAAAGATGGTTTCATGAATTCCGCCCTTACAAGCCTCTAACAACAACTCCTCGGCTCTGCCTGGCAGTAACAATGTATGTTTTTTTAACCAGAAGGGAAAAATTGCCTTTGATGCTGCCTGAAAACTAAAATAGTGAGTCTACTATACGTACGTGTGTACAATCGTAGAACTCGCACATTTTTCGAGGTTATATCAGATTTATATTTCATATTTTAACTGCCCTCACACAATGATCAAAAACTAAACTATAAATTGATAATATGTATCACATTCACACGTGAATAAATATACTTTATTATTATTACGATTATTAACAATTCATTTATACTTTAAATAATATCTCTCTAAAATACAATTCAATAGTATATACATCTAAACCAAAAATATTAACTCTGAAAGGAAAATGTGCAATAAGAAGAAAAATAATGATAAACAATGTAATTATAGACTAAGTTCAGAATTTTAATTATTTGGGATGCCATTTAGGCAATGACAGAAATTTAGATAAACACACTAAAATTCAACGATTCAATTATATATGTGGCACAATTAGATTTAGATTTTAGATTTATTTAGCCTGGTGGAGTTAAGGCCATGTGGCCTTCTCTTCCACTCACCAGCACAAACATATATTACATCAGAATATAACAATCTTAATTAACTCTAATATTAAACACTAAGTAAAAATTTGATCAAAAGATAATATCTAATATACGTATTACGATCTATAATACAACCAGTTAATTTTAATTAAAATTAAAACTAAAACTAATAATAAAATGTATATAAGCAAGGCATATTAAATTGTCCCTGTCTAGTGTATATAAAAAACAGGAAAATAATGAGATATAGAAAACTAATTTTACGATTATACAATATTTAAAACAAAACAAAAATATTTGTTATTCTTAATATTATTTTCATAAATAATTAAATATATTAATATTGCTAAAAGAATACTATCAGTGAGGTGTATAAGTTAGTTTGTTATTAAATAATTCTTTAGT
Organism: Diploptera punctata; assembly: GCA_030220185.1. Taxonomy (NCBI): domain Eukaryota; kingdom Metazoa; phylum Arthropoda; class Insecta; order Blattodea; family Blaberidae; genus Diploptera; species Diploptera punctata. Next base: position 1,139,731 of record JASPKZ010000432.1, read on the forward strand.
TTGTTTTTGAAGGATGTTATAGTTTGACAGTCTCTGACATAGGGCGGAAGGGAATTCCATGTTTTGGTAAGTGACACCGTAAAAGATAATGAATAATATACAGTGTGATGAGGCGGGATATAAAGGACAATGTGCTGATGGGATCGAGTGTCAAGATTATGTGTGTCGGAGAGTCTGATGAAGCGGCGTGATAAATAATTAGGCGATGATGTGTGAAGTATTTTATAGAGAAGGGATAGGGAATGGACAGTTCTACGATCTCTTAGACGAAGCCACGATAATTGTTCCAGGGACGGTGTAACATGGTCAAATTTACGAATACCACAAATAAAACGTGCGCAAGAATTATGAACACGTTGAAGTCTTTGAGTGGAAATAATATTTAAGTCTGTAAAAAGAGTGTCACAATAATCAAAATGGGGCATTGCAAGTGTTTCTACTAACATTTTCCTAAGGGCGAATGGCAAACAATTTCGTACACGATTTAATGAATGTATTATTGAGAAGACTGTTTTGCATGTATGGTTTATTTGTGTATTCCAATTTAAGTTTTTGTCAATAAATACTCCTAGAATTTTTACTGTCTCACTATACGGGATTTGAACTCAATTTAGTGACACATGCGAAACTGTGTTTAGGTTAATTGTAGATAATAGTTTCTGGTGACCCATAATGATTGATTGTGACTTTCTAGGATTTAATTGCAGTCCATATTTAACTGTCCAAGTCATTAGTGAGTCAAGATCCTCGTTAATTTTGGCAACAGCGTCATTTAGTGAATATTTGTCTGTGTGGATGTAGATTTGCATGTCGTCTGCAAATAAATTATGTTTGCAATGCTTTAGGGAGTTAGATATGTCATTTATGTAGATTGAAAAAAGCAATGGTCCAAGTACCGAACCCTGTGGAACCCCAGCTTTACGGAAGGAGCAAGAAGAACATGATGTATGATTTCCTATAACAGATTGCTGGCGCTCATGAAGGTAGGAATTGAACCATTTCGTGGCACTATCAGAGAGTAAGAGGTTTTTAAGTTTATGCAACAATAAGTCCAAGTCTACCGTGTAGAATGCTTTACTAAAGTCCAGTAATGTAAGAATGGTAAGTTTTCGATTATCAGCAGCTTCCCGTATGTCTTCGCAAATATTTAGTAGAGCAGTATTTGTATTGTATCCTGTCCTGAAGCCTGACTGAAATTGATCTAGAAGGTTGTATTCATTTAGGTATTCAGTCAGTTGTTTATGGACTAATCGTTCCAGAGATTTTGAAAGGGTAGGTAAAATGCTAAGGGGTCGAAAGTCGTTCGGGGTTGAGGGCGTTTTAACTTTAGGCAGTGGGCGTACGAGGGCTTGTTTCCACAATGAGGGATATGTAGAAGTTTGTAGTGAGGAGTTAAAAATATGAGTTATAGTAGGTAGTATAGCTTCGATTATTTTATTTAGTAATGTAATATGTATACGGTCAGTTCCTTCTGCTTTGGTTTTTATTCGCATGATGGCTTTCTTTACGTCGTAATCTGTAACATATGAGAAGTGGAAATGTTCTCTGTCGGGTTGATTTGTCAGTGATAATTCATTTATTGTTTGTTCTTTATCCTTTGGAGTAGTAGTTATACCTGTGAGTGATTATTGAGTGTGTCCAGGGAAACAGGTAATTTGTCTACCTGTGTGTCTTTTCTCCCAATTCCCATTCTATTCAAGTTTTTCCAGATTTCTGAAGTATTGGTATCTGTTAGACTGTATAAATGTCTAAGTTTGGCGTTTCTTATAGCTTGATTTGTCTTGTTACGTAACTGTTTATATTGAGTGAGATTTGTGTCTGTTTTGTCGAGTCTATATTTCTTATGTGCTGCGTCTCTATCAGTCATCAAGTTACGAATTGAAAGAGTCATCCAGGGTGCAGGGCGTCGTTTCACGAGTTTAGTTTTTAGTGGGGCGTGTCTGTTGTATAATTTTAGTATAAAGTCATTTAGTGTCTCAACTTTTTCATCTACAGAATGCAGCGTCCATATTGAATGCCACGGCATCTGCATAGCTTCTTCAATTAGGGCTGCGTTGTCTATATGTTTTAAGTCTCTATACGTAATAGTCTTTCGAGTCGGTTTAGGGCTTTATTGAATAAAACTAGAAAATAAACTATTTTGAAGTTTTACAAAGTATTGGCAGTTCCATCTCTTATCTATGGATGTGAAACCTGGATATTAACAAAGGCAGAAAGTAAACAAATACACTGCTCAAAAAAATTAGGGGATATTGTAGAATAACCTATTAAGACTATGTGTTTAGGAACAGTATTAGATGCAATCACTTTCTATTACTCCAAAAGAATGTAAACAAGAGTTTGAAGTCATTACGTAACCTCTGTACCACACCAGATGTCCAAGAGATCCTGATTAGGAATATGGCAAACAAACAAAGCAACATTAATATGGGTGAAAATGTTTCTTTAGTATGGTGTATGGTCTCCTCGAACGGCCAGCACTGCCTCACACCTGTGTGGCATTGATGCAATGAGGTTAGCAATGAGTTCTTGGGGGATACCACTCTTCTATAAGAGCAATGTGCAGCTCTGGAACAGTTGTGAGAGGTGCTGGTCTGCCTGCAATGTGCCTGCCTAATGCATCCCACACATGCTCAATCGGATTTAAGTCCGGGGAGGAAGCTGGCCATTGCATACGCTCGATACCCTCCACTTCCAGCATGTCGTCCACCAAGCCAGCTCTGTGGCGTCGTGCATTATCATCCATAAAAAGAAAAGAATCGCCTATGGCACCAGCATAAGGCATGACAAAAGGTCGGAGAATCTCATCTCTATACCTTACCGCAGTCAAAGTACCACCTTGGATGACGTAGAGGTCCGTACGTCCACCACTACTGACTCCTGCCCACACCATCAATCCACCGCCACCATATGGGGATCTTTCACGTACAAAAGCTAGATTGTTTCGTGTCCCTTTTTCTCTCCAGATGAATACACGCCGACTATCACATTCCACGTTGAATCGCGACTCATCAGAAAAAAGAACTGATCTCCATTCAGCATGCCTCCACCCACGATGTTCCTCCGCCCAGTTTCTGCGATCTCTACGGTGTTGTGGAGTTAACCTGGTACACACCATGGGCCTACGGGCATAGAGACCACTTCCATGCAGTCGATTAGGGACAGTTTGAGTTGACACCCTGCGTCCTGTTGCTGTTTGAAGTGTATTTCGCAATTGAGTTGCATTCTGCTGTCTATTCCGACGGGCTGTTAACAAGAGGTAACGGTCATCCCTTGTTGTTGTTGCCCTTGGTCGACCTTGTCCGGCTCTTCTGTGAACAGTATGTTCTTTGAAACTGATTCCAAAGTCTGGAAATCACGCTTTGAGACACCCCAATGGCTTGTGCCACCTCTTGTTGTGTCTGTCCAGCTTCCGTCCTTCCTATGGCCCTCCAAGCCATTAGTTCAGGTAAATCACGTTGTCGAGGCATCACTGTCCCTAAGGAAAGTCATTCACTAACTGAAAACTGGACTGGATTTAAAAACAGCAACAAAACATTCACCCCCACACCACCCTTTCACTTCAACAGTACAGACACTGCCCTCTGGTGTGGTACCGAGGTTACGTAACAACTTCAAACTCTTATTTACATTATCTTGGAGTAATAGAAAGTGATTGCATCTAATACTATTCCAAAAAACATAGTCTTAATAGGTTATTCTACAATATCCCCTAATTTTTTTGAGCAGTGTAGAAGCTGCTGAAATGAAGATGTTAAGAGCAATAGCAGGATACCAAACGACCGATAAAAAGAAAAACGGAGATAAAATAACAGAACTTAATATATTTAATCTCTGTGAAAGAATAAAATATTATCAAAATGCTTATCTTCAGCTCGTATTACGAATGAATGAACAGCGCATACCAAGAAGAATGTATAATTATAAACCAAAAGGGGAAGAATGTTGGGAAGATCATTGAAGAGATGGAATAACCAATTCGACCTATAATGAGATCGGAACAGGCCATTGGGCTTAATCCATGTTGTTGATGATGATTATTATTACTATTATTATTATTATTATTATTATTACTATATTATTATATATTATTATTATTATTATTATTATTAACTAACTAACTAACTACGCTTTTAAAATTCTTATTTCTATATCTCACAAAGGAACTGTCAACCAATACATGTCGAACCTACCTTGATATTTTTCCCAGAGTAGTGTTTATGATCTACAAACGCCGTGTTAAAAAAAAAATTGTATATGTTTTTTCTGCAAGACACAAAAATCGAAGCCAGACTCCATCAATGGCAAACCACTTTACGAACCAGATGAGCTCCCTGATTCAGTAAGAGTGGAGTCGAGTGAGGCGGGACGCTGCGCGGACATCAGATAGTGAGGGTTATCCAATCTACCGAGTCTGGAGTTGTAGGCCTGTTACCTCCATATATTTAAGAGAGATTTCGCGCTGGATTTTAGTCCTTTGCAGTTAAAAGGCAGATAATTTTTTGGACGGTCTTGGTAATTTACACCGCTTCTCTGGGAGACATTTCAAGGTACGTTTCGACATGCAACTGTTGACAGTGCCCCTGTCAGATTAACCTCTCATCCTTATAGGTATTTGTACACGCCACCCGGGCCTTATAATAGCATGACCTGTTGGGAAGAGGATTTTAAATTGTGGATCATACACATACTTTTTTGACCACACACGGTCATAGAGGGCCTCCCCGAATGAGCTATCAGCTCAATCTCAGGGCCTCTTCCTAGACAACACAGCATTAAGACGAAACACACCATTCACAATAAACATGGCGAATGTGATAATAATGATTATGATGGTCGCGGAACGTCGAGCCTTAACATTTTCTGACACTTTTAATAATAATTTAATAATTGTTAATCCATATACAAATATTATAGTAACGAAAGGTCATTGTTTTATCTACTGCTAGTAAATTGTTGTTTTCTGATTATTCAGATTAACTGGAAAAATCCTGCTGTAATTTGAGGAGTGACCTATCTTATGAGACTTTAAGTCCACATCAATATGTCTGCAATAACGTCGATAAAACTTGAAGTGCCATTTCACTTAGTAGATATAAAGTAATACAATTTTAACTCCGTTTAAATTCTCAAACGCATGGACCATCTACTCATACATTAATAACTTTTTCGATAGAGTTCATATCAACCCATATTGCTTGTGATATTTTTAAGATTTTATTTTTGTTAGGTTTCCTTCACTGTTTAAATATATTTTCTATAAGCTTACTTCAAAACACTCTTTTAATAATCAACTCGTTCTATTTTAAATAAGATTTAAAGAAACAAACTTTTTAATAACAATTTTTTTCTATAAAGTATGTTTTATTAAAAATTTCACAAAATTCACAGAATTTATAAAATATATTAAATCATATTGTTATTACCCCTCTATTACTCTAAAGAACTATGTATTTACAATGTGAAATGACATTTAAATGAACCACCTAAATTGAAATATTTAGTAACAACGAATAATATATAAAGGGGTATTTATATTAAATTTTTCTCTATATCAAAAACCTTCTTTATAATGTGACAAAAAATCGTTTAGAAATTCCTACGTTTTTATATGCGATGAAACTATGTCACTCATTTCTTACAGGATTCCAGATACTTTTTCCCCCTGAAGACAGAAGATTTCCAAGAACTCTATCATAGAGAGGACATTTTTCTGTGATCCGGACAGCGTATAAAATTAGATAGTTATTTACATTAAAAGAAGGTACGGCGTTCTAGGAATGAGATAATACATTTATAAGATAATTCGTCAAGCATTTTTAATGTATGTAATATAAATTTTATTTCGCATTATATTGAATTTTACTATTTTAATGAACATTTAATATGCATAACCTGTTCAGCAACTGTTACAAAATACACGCTGAAGATATGCTCACGGAAAACTTAGGCCTAAGTTATTTGAATTACTTTAAGATAAAATACTAATAAAAGTAATATATCCAACATATACGTCAAAAAAGTATATGGCATAAACTTACAGTTATGAATATGTATAAGTTATTTCATTATTACTGCAGCAATGAAATAAACGCAATTAAAATTATTTATTTTTATTTGGAATTACATTGAAATAACTGCTGAAATGAAGTTATTATTTGTGTCCATAAATCAAACTTGATTGAGCTTGCTTGTTAACTTGTAAACATAGTTTACATTGTAACGTAGGCGAAAGATGAAGCTGTTTTGTGAACATTATAATACATGACACTCTATTGTTCCATTTGATGACGTTTCTACAAAATCGTAAAGTTCTGAAATGAGATAGAGTATGAAATCAGTAACACAAAGAAATTCATTCTGTGTTTCTTCTATGTTTGAAAGAAGTGCATGTCTAAAGTTTATTTATTCATTTGATACTCATGACACTTGTTTCAAAGTCATTGCCTTTATGTCTTTGCTTTCTGAAGTTTGATTACGATGAATTCCGATTATTGTAACTTACTTACTTACTCACTGCCACTATCGAACGCGGATATAAGCTCTCCATACATCCCTATCCTGAGCTACTGCTTTCCAATCATTCCTTGTATAATCTACTTCCCTCAAATCATAGTTAATGTTATTCTCCCACCTCATTCTTGGTCTACCAACTGGGCGTTTTCCCTCTGGCTCTCCTACAAGAAGCTTCCATGCATGTCTTTCATTCCACATACGCGCAACATGTCCTGCCTATCGCAGTCTACGAGACTTAACTGTTCTTATTATATCTGGCTTCCTATAAAGACCATGTAGTTCATTGTTATGTAGTCTTCTCCATTCACCTGTCTGTTCATCTCTCTTTGGTCCAAAAATTTTCCTAAGTACTTTATTCTCAAATACTCGTAATCTCCTTTCCTCCCTTAAAGTAAGAGTCCATGTTTCGCACCCATATAATATAACTGGTAGAATAATAGTTTTATATATTTTCAGCTTAACGTTTTTTGAAAGGAGTTGGGACATCAAAAGTCTCTGCAATGCATAATAGCACGCATTTCCAGAATTGAGCCTATGTTTAATTTCTTTGTGCATCTCATTTCTATTTGTGATTATTGTTTCTAGGTATTTGAATTCAGCCACTTCCTCAAAATTTCCCTCATTTGTCATTAGCTGTCCATTTCCATTATATAATGAATTTCTACGTGTGACCATATATTTAGTTTTATTGACATTTACCTCCAGTCCTAATTTATTAGTGTTACTCAATAGTGTGTGCGTGTTGACCTTTAGTATCTCCTCGCTATCTGCCAATAATACTACATCATCAGCATACTCTAACAGCTTATTAATACCATTGAGTTGTAAGCCTTCCTCATTCTCTAAAGATTTGATGGCATGCTCTAGTACAAAATTAAATAGTAGAGGAGACAGTGCATCTCCTTGTTTCATCCCATTCTGGATTTCAAAAGTGTCCGAAAACTGTTTATTGTAACTTAATGTTAACAAATATTAGTATCAAATTAGAACAAAACTTCAACGTCTCCATACTGCTTATGAATATTTTTAAGCATTCGTAACAACAAGTTCACAAAATTACAACATTTGAAATGTTACCATGGATCATACAGATTGTAAGATACGTCTGCATTTGGAACCACATGATCCCACTACTTCTCAGCTCGCTACTATTCACCATTTCCAAACCACATTATAAATATAACATATTACACACATCATTACCTTATTATTTATCACACCGCTTCACTAAACTCTCTGATACACATAACTTAGATACCGTATCCCTTGAGCACAGTGTCATTTATATCCCTCCTCATCATACTACCTATTATTCCAAATCTTTTACAGTTTCTCTTGCTAGAACATGGAATTCACTTCCACCCTATGTCAGAGACTGCCAAACTTTACCATCTTTCAGAAACAAATTGAAAATAAAATTACTAACAGAAACAACTCACTAATATTACTTTTTAAGAATTAATAATGCGTTTTTGCATTATTTAATAAAAATAGACTTAGGATTTGTTAATATATTTACCTAATGCCTTGTATAAAAAGCGTAGATTAATTCATTGTAGTTTATTACTTTCTTTGTATTTTTTTCTTTTCTTTTTATGTATAGTAGATTCGAGCTGTTATTCCTTTTTTTATTCATTGTATCATTAATTTAATTTTAATTGTATTTAGTTTCATTGTATTATTAGACATTATTTTCATTATTATTCAATTTGACAGATAATTAATTGTTCAATATGACTACTATTGTAATTTTTTTGTATTCATATGTAACATATGTTTGTCCTGTTTAATATGACTATTATTGTATTTTTTTGTATTCATATGTAACATATGTTTGTCCTGTTTAATATGACTATTATTGTAATTTTTTTATATTCATATATAACATTGTAACATATGTTTGTCCTGGTGAGTGGAAGAGAAGGCCACATGGCCTTAACTCCACCAGGCTAAATAAATCTATTCTATTCTAAATTAAACATAGTTCGGCAAGTAATCTATACAGTTAAACCTCTGAGGGTCGGTTTCACCAACAGAGGTAACTGTATTACGCCAGTTTTCCCCGTGTATAATGCATAGCTTAAACTGGCGTAATACAGTTACCTCTGTAGGCGAAACCGACCCTAAATCAATCATAATCAATATTCCTCGTCATTCCTTGTTTCGTATTACTGGAATTCCGCCCTCTTGTATCACAAAATCCCAGACTAAGAGCAATTTAAATATGTGCTTACTCAATACTTATAGTATTCTTTTAACAATTAATAAATTTAATCATCTATGAAAATAATATTAAGATTAACAAATATTTTCTTTTGTTTTGTTTTAAATATTGTACAAACGTAAAATTGGTTTTCTATATATCATTATTTTTCTTTGTTTTTTTATAAACGTTGACAGGGACAATTTAATTTGTCTTGCTTGTATACACTTTATTATTAGTTTTAGTCTTAATTTTAACTAACATTAACTGGTTGCGTTATAGATCGTAATATAATAGATATTATCTTTTTGTTCAATTTTTTTTAGTATTTAATATTAGAGTTGAGATTGTTATATTCTGATGTAACATATGTTTGTCCTGGTGAATGGAAGAGAAGGCCACACGGCCTTAACTCCACCAGGCTAAATAAATCTAATCTAATCTAATCTAATCCCACTTCTTTACACAATATATAATGAATATTTATTCAGAAATTCTAAACTAACAATTTAGAACTTTCCAAAAAAATGGATTTACTTTGAATTCGAGAAGTGATATAATAAATGTTTTGTGAGCCCATGATTTTGACTAAAATCTAACAAAACTAACACCACGTTACCTTAAACAAACATACCCTAATCTACAACATCATCGGTACCAGTAATCTGTAGTAAAATAAGATGATCCTCCTCGTGCTTGAAACTCAAAATGAGACTAATGTATACGCTTTCAGCACATCATGATCAACTTTCTTACGTAATCTAAACTGATTCAACAAAAGTAAGATTATAACCACTGAACTGTTAATAATAAAATTGTATGTCAAAATTAACTTCATTGAATAATACACTCCTTATGAATGAAAGGAAAGCTATTTTATACATATATCTCTAATAGTTTATCATAAGTAATGCCACGAGTGATTTCCAAATTCCATCGATAAACTCACAACTTACGAAGTGAGGAGTGAATGTATCTAAAGAATTTGGAAATCAAGAGTGGCATTTGTTAGGACTATTTAACGAATAAAATTAAGCTATTTACTCACAATCAATTGTTATTTTAGAATATTTATACATTTAATGTAAACGGCGATGTTTGAAAACAAATGAGAAGCGATACGTACGCTTCGTCTGCTTCTTTTGTTTATCACTGCAACCAGATCATACTATTTATTGCCAAAGGAACGCAATATTGTAAGAATGCTCTCTAGTGGAGAAAAAATGAAACACATCAAGCTGTATATTAATTCATTTCTGATGTCGTATGATGTAAATATGACAATTATATTTTTTCTGGATTATTATGTGGGAAAAAATACATTTAAAAAAGTGCAAACAGTGATTTCTTTTTTTGGTGGTATAATCAATTGCTGCAAATGTTTTTATATTAACTCATGCAAGCGCTATGTGTTGACATCCATGCACTATATATACAATCTGGTAGCCGTACTTCTTACAGCCAATCACTGCAAAATAATGGTCAGACCTGTTCAGAATATTAAAAATGTGGAGCTTTCTCTAATACGGTAAATGTAATATTGATAAATATTTGGTGAAACACGACTGTGATTGGTTGTAAAACAGAAATCATTGAAACGTGATTGCTCATTGACTCCCTTTTGTGGCATGAGTTAAATAGTCATAAGTAATGCCACGAGTGATTTCCAAATTATTGATAAATTCACGACTCACGAAGTGAGGAGTGAATTTATCTAGAGAATTTGGAAATCAAGAGTGGCATTTGTTAGGACTATTTAACGAATAAAATTAAGCTGTTTACTCACAAATCATTATTTAACTATAGTTATTTTAAAATATTTATATATTTAATGTAAACGACGATGTTTGAAAACAAATGAGAAACATTATGTTTCACTTGTTTATCACTGCAACCAGATCATACCTTCTAAGGATGTCCGTCGCCGTGGCGTAGTTGATAGGGTCCCTACCTTCAACTTTGGCGACCCGGGGGATTTTAAATCTCCACCTTGGGTCTGGGTGTGTGTCCTGCCTTGTGCTTGTATGTGTGAATAAGATAAAAAAAGGTTAACAAAGGTAAAACAAAAGGAAGAACAGTGTAAACGAAAGAAAACGAGAAAGAAAGAAATAAAAAAAGTATCGGAATATTGGAAGAATGCACCGTAGTGGAGAAAAAATGAAACACATCAAGCTATATATTAATTTCTGATTACCTATCATATAAATACGTTATTACCTGTGAAAAAATACATTTCAGAAAGTGCAAACAGTGGTTTATTTTTTATGGTATAATAAATTGCTACAAATGTTTTTATATTATCTCCCGCAACCACAATAAGGTGTAATTCGTGCACTATATATACGATCTGGTACCCAAGGTGTTTGCTTTCCGACATGACACGCCTAGAAGGTTAACAAAGGTAAAACAAAAGGAAGAACAGTGTAAGCGAAAGAAAACAAGAAAGAAAGAAATAAAAAAAAAGAGGATCGCAATATTGTAAAAATGCACCCTAATGGAGAAAAAATGAAACACATCAAACTGTATATTAATTTCTGATTACCTCTGATTAAATACGTTATTACCTGGGAAAAAATACGTTTAAGAAAGTGCAAACAGTGGTTTATTTTTTTTGTGGTGTAATAAATTGCTACAAATGTTTTCATATTATCTCCCGCAGCCAAGATATGTTGTAATTCTTGCACTATATATACGATCTGGTAGCCAAACGTCCTTACTCCTGGCTTGACACGCCTAGAAGGTCAGCCTACCAACCACTTTGTATATATAGTGCATGAATGTACTCTTATCGTGGTTGGTAAGCTAAGGGCTTTCTAGACGTGTCGTGCCAGGGGTTTTCCACTGGTTGTAATGTGTGGCTACCGGATTGTATATATAGTGCACGAATATAATTTTATCGTGGTAGTGGGATATAATATAAAAACGTTAAATAGGAGGAGCTTGATAAAATCGAGATGAAAAACGACTGTGATTGGTTGTAAATAAAAAAAAATCATTGAAATGTGATTGGTCATTGACTCTTATTTGGGGCATGAGTTAAATAGTCGTAAAAATGTTTTATTAGTATGCGCGCTCTACCGTCCATTTAATATCAAGGACCAGGATTTAAATTCCGGCCAGCAGTTCATGCGGGATTTTTAAACACCCGGGCATATAATGGCACTATGTCTAATTTTATCTCACTTCGAAATCCTTGCTCATCGTCTTGTGAAATCCATTTCTGTCGTAAGATTAGTAGATTGTTCTTAATTTCAAATAGTATTATGTGAGCTATATGTTATGGTGTTTTTGACAATTGAATTATAAATGTTGTTCTTTATTCTCAAGTATTTGTCCTATAAAAGCCCTACTGTTTAATTATGATACTGCTATTCTATCCCTATCATCATCATCTGCATTCATGGATTAGGTCTGTTGACCAGTTCCGACTTCAGTCCATCTCTTTCTAGGTCTGCCCACATCTCGGGTGCCTTTAGGTTTGTATTTTGTTATTTGTTTTGGATATCTATCTTCATTCATTCTGTCTATGTGTTGCTTCCATTTTTGTCTATATGTATCTATTTTATCAGTTATTGCAAATATTTCAAGTTCCTGTCTTATTTCTGTGTTCTTGATTCTGTCTTCCTTAGTGCACCCTTTAACAGATCTCGGAAATTTCATTTCTGCCGCCGTTATCCTACTTAGATCTTGTTTTTTATGTATCCAGGCTTCTGATCCATAGAGCAGTACCGGTACTGCCAATGTTTTATAAAATTTCAATTGGGTCTCTCTTGTTGTTTTATTATTTAGTGATCGTTTTATCGTACCACATATTCCCTGGAATTTTGCTATTTTATTAGTTATATCATTATCATAATTAAATTAAATGTCACATCCTAGATAATTGAGATGGTTCACCTGTTCTATGATTTTGTTTCCTATTACTATTTTGGATCTGATTTGATTTTTCCCTTGGAATGCCATTACCTTAGTTTTTTCTATGGATATTTTGATATTATATTGTTCACATATATTATGTAGTTTAAAAATATTCCTTTGAAGCTCGTCTTCCGTATTTGCTATTATTACCTGGTCATTAGCATATAATAATGTTTTCAAGTAGTGCGTTTTATCTAATTTTATTCCTTTATTTGTTTCTTCGTACCATTTTTTTATTATATTCTATCTCTATTAATACTTCAATCAATGTCACCTTCATGGTTCCCATTATTAATTAATTTGATTCACAAATATGTATAGGCATATAGGACCTATTTCGGAATGTTTTATTAGATACTACTTTTCCATTTTTCAATATTAATTCTTTAGAGTCCACCGCTGTGGACTAAAGGTAGTGTGTTGCCTTGTCACGCAGCGGGCCCGGGTTTAATCCCAGGTCCGGTCAATCTTCCTGGGTGAGGTTTTGTTTTCGTTTTATTTTTCCTCACCTGTAAGACAAATTTAATGCCAGAAAACTATAAAACCCAAACAGTCCCCGAACATGATATTATGATCATTTTTCATCATATTATCGGGGCTGTGTAACCCCACCTTCCAGGCGCCCCAACCTCAGAAGTGGGTTACGATTACGTGAATACCAGAAGAGAACACCAGAAATATCGAAATGGAAATATGTGGCATTGAATAAAAATAGTAATTCTTTAGATTTTGTACATATTGTAATTCAATTTTTCTTCGGATTAATGCTCAAACTCCATATTTTACATTCATATATGTGTCCTTTTTATATTTTCCATATTTTCATATTATTCTGCAATTAGTAACTTTGGGATTTGCGAACAGTAATGAACAGTCTCTCTCTCTCTCTCTCTCTCTCTCTGTCTCTCTCTCTCTCTCTGTCCCTCTCTCTCTGTCTCTCTTTCTGTTTCTCTCTCTGTCTCTCTCTCTGTCTCTCTCTGTCTCTCTCTCTGTCTCTCTCTCTGTCTCTCTCTCTCCCTGTCTCTCTCTCTCTGTCTCTCTCTCTCCCTGTCTCTCTCTGTCTCTCTCTCTGTCTCTGTCTCTCTCTGTCTCTGTCTCTCTCTGTCTCTCTCTCTCCCTCTGTCTCTCTCTCTCCCTCTCTCTCTCTCTCTCTCTCTCTCTCTCTCTCTGAGCAGTAATACCATTTGTGAGTATTTTCATTTCCATACAGTTAATGCAATTTATAACCAAAATTCCATGGCGCGATAGGCTTACAAGGCTTTTGGCCTACCATCGGGCTGCTGACCTCACATCCACGTGTTAATCATAGAGGTATTACTCGACAACATTAACATTCAATGCGGAAAAACTGTGAATTAAAAGAATGTGGCAAGGGTGAGTAGGGGTTGGAGGTAGTAGACCAATGCCTCAGGTTGCCGTGAACAGTGTTTATTATCCTTCAGTTGTGTATAGTCAGTTGTTACTGACAATTTCAAGTGAGAAAGTTAGACCCTATATTTACAGTATATACACATTTAAATCTGCAAGACAGTAGCTGGAAATCAGTGCTGGTTTAATCTCTCCGAAGATCTTTCATTAACTTCATCTGCTATTTGAAGTAGGTCTACCACTATATTTTGCCACTGATTATACCACTCGCCCAGTTATTCTCTTGTACCAACGGTGGAAGGAGATGCTTTCCCCATCTTCTCCACTAGCGCCATTGCTTCCTCTCTCCAGCTAAAAAGTTAACGCGATCAAGTAATAGACGATGATCCAGCCAGTGACATGTTGTCAGCATGCATGTCGGGTCCTCCAATAATGCGTTTGATAAGGTATATTTAAAATAAAACAAGGTGACAAGGGGCATCGTTTTGTTACAGAAAATCTAAATCAGGTCTTATACATTTTGTGTAGATTTTTATATCTTATACATAAAAATTGTTTTTTTTGTATATTTGTTTGTTTGTTCGTACTTTATGCGCGGCCATACCGTTGATCCGATTGTGATGGGGTTTTTTGCAAAATGTTCAGGAGATTCCCGGGATGAACATAGGCTGTAAGAGAGTTGTGATACTCAACTCCTAAAAATCGCCCTTTGTAGTGGAAAACGTGAAAAAAGTAGCTCTTTGGACGCTTAAATGGCTTACTCTGCCTAAACCATAAGAAATACACAAAATTAATGTAGACATATTTGAATTTCTCAAAAAGCTCTACAAAAAAGTCCTCCGCAGCATATGTTTATCTCTTACGGATAACTCACAAAAAACCATTTTTGTCTTTCATTGATACCAATAGTCCCTTATCTCTTACGGATAACTAACAATAACCATTTTTGTCTTTCATTGATACCAAGAGTCTCGCGCCGTAGCCGAGTGGTTAAGGCAGGAAGTCTTGGCGCAGAAACGACGGGACTTACGCTGGTTCGAGCCTCTACGGGGGAAGAAATTTTCTCATGAAATGTCGGCCAGTGTGGGACCGGTGCACAGTGGGTCAGAAATGAAATCTAGCTAAAAAAAAACATGTTTAATAATATTTAATTATATCCTAATTGCTGAACTTTATGGTAAAAAGTAACATATTTTTATCGTCCGCCCATGACATGAGAATTGAACGTTCGGGAACGACAACGTCTGCCGGGTACGCTAGTAATATATAAAATTTAATATTTGTTTGTTTGTTTGTTTGTTTGTTTGCTTTTTCGTACTTTATGCGCGGCCATACCGTTGATCAGATAGTGATGGGTTTTTTAGCAAAATGTTCAGGAGATTCCCGGGATGAACATAGGCTATACGAGAGTTGAGACACTCAACGCCTACACCCTTAAAAAACACCCTTTCTAGTGAAAAACGTGAAAAAGTATTTTTTTTACTCTTAAATGGCTTACGCTGCCTAAACCAAAACAAATACACAAAATTCTGTACAAAAAATTGAATATCTCAGAAAACCCTACAAAAAAGTCCGCAAAAGCATATGTTTATCCTTTACAGATAACACACAATAGCTAATTTTTTCTTGCATTGATGCCAAGGAGATCACGATAAGTAAATTCCGGGACAAGCATAGCAGCGCACGGCGGGTATTCTTTTACGGATAACTCAAAATAACGAATTTTGTCTTTCAGCTCATTTATGCCGAGTACATCAGGATGCGGAGATTCCCGGGCAACCCCGGGTAATCAGCACGAGGTATCTAAAAATAATAACGATATCAATTAATATTTATTTTTCCTTTTTACTTATTCAACTAAATGCAAAAGTACAATATCATTTATTTAGGTGTAGCAGCGCACGCCGGGTATTAGCTAGTATTTTATAAATATAATTTGTTCATAATTATTCTCATAATTTGGTCCACAATACACTTTCGTATACTTTTTCTAGTCCACTATCAATAAGTGTGGTATGATATGATAAGAAAAATAAATGATAGGGCAGGATTTGAACCCGGATCTCTGGATTAATATTCCAGTGCGCTACCAATTACGCTACCAAGAAAATCTAGTACAAACATTTATTTTTTCTTTATATTCACCGTGTCCACAAATATAGTATCATACTTTAAATCATTACTACTACTACGTCGCTTTGGATAATCCTATCTAAATGAAATTGGTCACAATCAAAAGAGAAACAGAAAAAGTGTTTGCTATGCCTTATTTATTAAATTCAACACAATTTCAAAAGCGCAGCAAACATTCACATTTAACCTGTCTGCTAAATATCCAGCAATGAACCCATATCGACCACAAAAAAACATGACATTCGACAATGTAAACAGACAGACCTTAATCGACAAATTAGAAGACATGCTAGAAAAAAACAACCACGAATTGAAACTCGTCAGAAATCTACTAAGCAACAACTGCATCGAAATATCGGATAATATCACCAACTCCGAAGAAATACAACAGACGAACGGCGTCCTACAAGGGGACCCATTCAGCCCATTATTGTTCACCCTGGCCACAGCTGACGTCACAAGAACAATCCCAACAAACGTAAATATCTACCTCTATGCAGACGACATGGCTCTGTCATCCACAAGTCTTGGGGACTTACAGAAAGCCTTCAACGGTGTAGCGGACTGGGCAGAAAGAAATGACCTAACCCTCAATGAATCAAAGACAGTTACAATGATTTTCAGAAAAGGAGTTAAAGAGGCACACCTAACATACAAAGGGAAAAACCTGACATCAGTAAAACAGTTCAAATACCTTGGAGTAACGATGCAGACGACAGGGACAACGTTCACAGCACATATTAAAGACAGACAGAATGCTGCAGTAAGAGCAATGAGCGACATTAGGCACCTCCGGGAGATGTCACTACAGACAGCATTGAAACTCTTTCAACTGAAAATAGTCCCGGTAGCAACTTATGGACTAGAAAATATATGGACGCACCTAAGTTACAAGAATCTAGCAGACCTAGAAAAAATTAAGAGCACGTACCTGAAACGAGCTCTGGGCCTATCGAAGTTCACACCCTCACGCCTAGCGTATGTACTGACAGGAGAGTTACCATTGGTGGAGGACTTGAGACAACAGCTTCTACTGCAATCCACCCCCAACTATGAGAAACTACTCAAAGACATGCAAAGGAAGCGCAGAGAGATATGTGATGACTTCTTTTGCACGGACGCGATGGTACACAAAGACTGGATGGAACCCCTGTATGACCTTCGACACGCTGTGACAAGACTAGCGACGCACGGTTTCCACTTCAAAGTGTATAAGACCAAGACATATCACCAACCGACGAACGAGTGTAAGTGCGAGTGGTGCGGGAAAAAGTGTGACATACCGCGCCATATGGTGCGAGAACAGACAATCATCCCTGACCCAACTGAGTGACAAGTGAGCAAGATAAACTATTTACTAATCATGCATATTTTGTGCTTTACACTTATTAATTAATTAAAAAAACATGATAAAATGTATTTTATTTTCTGTATTGTTGCCCATTATTCACCATTGTTAACATGCACAAAAGTTTGGAGTTTCTCTTTTTGATTGTCACCAATTTCATTTAGATACAATTATCCAAAGCGACATAATAATAATAATTTAAAGTACGATATTATATTTGTGGACACGCTGTATATTCTCTATTACGAGAAGTAGCGGGGAAATCGGTCTCCACTGCCGTCTAGTAGCTCCTATAACAAGTAAGCAAGTTAAAGAGACTATTTAACTCATGCCCCAAATGGGAGTCAATGACCAATCACGTTTCAATGATTTCTGTTTTACAACCAATCACAGTCGTGTTTCACCAAATATTTATCGATATTAAATTTACCATATTAAAGAAAGCTCCTCCTTTTTAATATTCTGAACAGGTCTGACCATTATTTTGCAGGGACTGAGCCTTTGAGAAATACGGCTACGAAATTGTATATGTAGTGCATGAATGTCAACACATGCCGCATGCGGGAGTTAATATAAAAACATTTGTAGCAATTGATTATACCACCAAAAAAAGAAACCACTGTTTGCACTTTCTTAAATGTATTTTTTCCCAGGTAACAATCCAGAAAAATATAATTGTCATATTTACATCACACGACATCAGAAATGAATTAATATACAGTTTGATGTGTTTCATTTTTTTCTCCACTAGAGAGCATTCAATATTGCGTTCCTTTGGCAATAAATAGTATGATCTGGTTGCAGTGATAAACAAAAGAAGCAGATGAAGCGTACCTATTGTTTCTCATTTGTTAAGGGTGGAAGGGAATTTTATCAATATTTCTATTTAACCCTATAGGATTATTTGATCCTGTTTGGTGTAGGAATAATAGATGAATTATTACTATTGCTACAATGATAAATGGTAGTAGAAAGTGAAAAGTAAAGAATCGATTTAAAGTAGCATTGTCTACTGCAAACCCTCCTCAGACCCACTGGACATCGCCGTTTACATTAAATATATAAATATTTTAAAATAACTATAGTTAAATAATGATTTGTGAGTAAACAGGTTAATTTATTCGTTAAATAGTCCTAATAAATGTCAATCTTGATTTCCAAATTCTCTAGATAAATTCACTCCTCACTTCGTGAGTCGTGAATTTATCGATAATTTGGAAATCACTCGTGGCATTACTTATGAATAGTTTTAGTATATAGCAGTGACGATTCTTTATTTTGATGTTATGAACCGAAAGTGCGTTTTTCGGCTCATTATTGTAGCTTCGTTCTCCTCCCTACACTGGAATATTTATGAACTATGCCAATATCCCGTTCTCCTTGTAGTTACCCCCCTCTTTACCCTTCCTGCTGCGCAATGTCTACGGCGCATCTCCCCTCTACTTCGGAACCTTCATATACGTGGTGCACTAACAGAACAGTATCATTCGATCATTCAAGCAGTCATCGTTCAGTTGTTCAAGCGGATTCAAGATTTGAATCCGCATCCAGGTCGCGATGCGACTGGAATTCTAATAGACAAGCTAGTCTGAGGCCGAGAAGAGGCCTGGTTGAGTTAGTCCGGCAGACCAGGGAAGAAGTGATCCCTGATTCGGACGCAAGTATGAGTGTTGCGTGAAGTATGGTATGTTTCTTTTCTTATGTAAGAGTATCGTCATTTATTTATTTACATTGCTATTTTGGTTGTATGATCGGAACAATTATTTTTGTTAATTTATTTTTATTCAGACAACTTGTTTATATTAAATGTCATCTTTTAAACAACTTCTCTGCTTCTTCATTACTGTATACGTAGTTGTTTACAATCCTGTACGGAAAGTCACTCAAGTAGGAAATTATTTCCAGATCCCTTACTATTTTGCTGTTTAGCTATTATTATCTTTTTCACTCACTCTATGTATTTAAGAATCATTATTTTTCTATGTCAATATATCAGAGAGAGAAAGATGAATCAATTGCTGCCTTCTATGGGCCCAAGGCAAGCAACTTCCTGATTGGTAACCTTGCAGGAAATCAGATCCACATTAATAGAGACAGCAATTACAAAACCCGATCTCGGATTAATGGTAGTAATAGCGTGGTTCTCTTGCCCGCACAAATGGTAGTCAGATCGTGGTTAGGGTTTCAACCCCCACAAATGGTAGCAGTTAGCGTGGGTTTTTTAAACAGCTACAAATGGGAGTCAGAGCGTGGTTTCGCAGCCACAAATGGTAGCAGAGCGTGGTTTATTAATAGTGGTCATTTCGCGCCCCGCGCAAAATGGTAGTCAGACCGTGGTTTGGGTTTTCAACCCCCACAAATGGTAGCAGTTGCGTGGTTTCAACCCCCACAAATGGTAGCTAGAGCGTGTGGTGTTGTTTCTTTCGGTTTGGAAAGATATGCTGTATTCTATTAGCAGTGGTTCAAGTGGGTATCGATTTAAAATTTTGAACTTAAGTTTTGGAGTTCTGGATTCAAGGGCCAGAACAAGGGTATATACTCTGTGTGGTCGTAAATGATTTTTGGAATTAGAAAGCATTCTGATGTCGACATTTTTCAGAGGTATTACGCCGTGAACAATTATTTGTTTTCGATACTTAGTATCTATGTAAAGGTTATTGAAACGTACTTATTTACGTGTTTGAACGGTTTAACGTAAATAATATTGATTCATCTCTCTTTGCATGTAAACATAGAGTGACTTATGTATAAAGAACTACGTTCCCTTATAGTTGTTTACATCTTTTGTTCATTGGGTTTTGTAAACATGCCTAGTTGGACTGCATGTTGTATCCAAGGACAATTTAGTCCGAGAATTGAGCTTACTAGGTATTGATGTTGAAGGCGATGTTAATATATTGCGTCAGCGACTTAAGATTCATTTGAACTCTCTCTCTCCCCAGCTGAACAAACATTGGTGAAACGTAAGTTTATTGTAGACGGCGCAGTTGCGGAAGATTATTCTGTAGAACAGAACAAGAATATTATCGATCGTAGACTTAGCTCCATTAAGGATTTTTCTAGTGGAACGGCTTCCAACCTTTCTTCTCATATGGAAGAAAATAACCAGCGAATTTTTCGAGAGTTAATTAGAAAAGTCGATCCCTGCGATGGAAGTGATAAGGAATTGCTAGTTTTCTTCCTTATTAAACTCAACCCGATTTTCGAATTGAAATTAGTTTCAGATGAGTATTTTGTTAATTCGATTTTGAGTTGTAATGGAGGAATACTACTGAAGGTGTGGAGTGATGTTGTTAAATTAAGATTTACTTGGATTAAGAGTTTGGAATATGTGAAATGTTCGTTGTTGCCTTCCAGGTTGTTAGAAGATTATTGGATTAAATTTGTGTCGCGACGATTCCAACTTTCTAAGGAATCTTTGCTGGAGTTTATTTCCGAAATCCAAGGAGCTTCACTGATATTGAACCCTCAGTTTTCGGAAGAAAAGTTGATTGACATTATTCTTCAACATATGTCTTCTGCCGCCAGACAGCATTTGATCTTCGCTACAAAACCTCAAAATGTAGCAGAAATGTGTGTCTTGGCTAGGAAAGTAGCTGATTTCGAGATAGCTGAAAGACAAAAGAACTTCAGCGAGAAACGTGTGCCTGACAATTTAAGTAAAGCTAATACCCCTGCGAATCGTTCTTCTCGCAATAATTCCTGGCAGCCGAAGAGTAGTTTACAATGTTGGAAATGTCAGCGTTTTGGACATCTTGCTAGAGAGTGTCGATCTTAGCTTTTTCAGCGTAGTTCGTTTGTATATTTGTTTTGGATATTAGGAAAGCTAGTTTTTGGACATCGGTATATGGGCTGATTGAGCCATTTTCGTTTGTGGGAGATCCTTGAGTGAGTTTCGGTATATGTGGTCCAGGTTTTGTTAATAAGACGCAGGCTAAGTTCTAAAAATCAAGTGTAACTAGAAATTAGTAAGCGTCGATGGCCACGTTATAAAACAACACGTTAGTGAGAATATGTTCTGTAATGGATTTAGGCCACGGATGTTTGTTGGAAAAACATTTATACTATGTTGTATGTTATGCAAGAACGTTTGAGGTTCCGTTTTTCTGTCTTCCGCCTGTTTTCTTGTTTCAGTTCACCCTTCCTTAATATTGGCATAGGAGAGCAGCCTGGAATGTTCGGCAGTCGAGCACTTGGCGGATCCGGCCGACCCCGAGTGCCCAGCTGACCGAAATGGTGGTTCTGCAACTACAGATTCCTGGATAGCGGTTGATCGGGATTGCGACCCGGCAATCCAGTTATGGTATCGTCACCCTGTTTTTCACCTGGAACACCGCGGAGTCTTACTATGGCGGCTGTGTCAAGATTGGAATTTATTTACAGCGCCTGTATAGTCGACGTAGAAGCGAGTGTGGTGATAGTGATTTTGGGGACGATGAAATTTGTGATGAAGTTTACCGCTCGGAATCTGATAGTGTTAACGTGCCCCTCCCAACGTGGGATTTTCTATCTGGTATCTTTGCAACATCGTGATGGTGATTTAAGTCTATAAGACTTTTGGGACTTTCTTGCATTGTTTTGAAGTTTATGGACTGTTTTCTTTTACCCGGAGGGTGCAGGAGGAGATATTGAACCGAAAGTGTGTTTTTCGGCTCATTATTGTAGCTTCGTTCTCCTCCCTACACTGGAATATTTATGAACTATGCCAATATCCCGTTCTCCTTGTAGTTACCCCCCTCTTTACCCTTCCTGCCGCGCAATGTCTACGGCGCATCTCCCCTCTACTTCGGAACCTTCATATACGTGGTGCACTAACAGAACAGTATCATTCGATCATTCAAGCAGTCATCGTTTAGTTGTTCAAGCGGATTCAAAGTTTGAATCCGCATCCAGGTCGCGATGCGACTGGAATTCTAATAGACAAGCTGGTCTGAGGCCGAGAAGAGGCCTGGTTTAGTTAGTCCGGCAGACCAGGGAAGAAGTGGTCCCTGATTCGGACGCAAGTATGAGTGTTGCGTGAAGTATGGTATGATTTTTCTTATGTAAGAGTATCGTCATTTATTTATTTATTTTGCTATTTTGGTTGTATGATCAGAACAATTATTTTTGTTAATTTGTTTTTATTCAGACAACTTGTTTATATTAAATGTCATCTTTTAAACAACTTCCCTGCTTCTTCATTAATGTATACGTAGTTGTTTACAATCCTGTACGGAAAGTCACTCAAGTAGGAAACTATTTCCAGCTCCCTTGCTATTATGCTGTTTAGCTTTCTGGAATGACAATTATTATCTTTTTCACTCACTCTATGTATTTTAGAATCATTATTTTTTCTATGTCAATATATCTGAGAGAGAAAGATGAATCAATTGCTGCCTTCTATGGGCCCAAGGCAAGCAACTTCGTGATTGGTAACCTTGCAGGAAATCAGATCCACGTTAATAGAGACAGCAATAACAAAACCCGATCCCGGATTAATGGTAGTAGTAGCGTGGTTCTCTTGCCCGCACAAATGGTAGTCAGATCGTGGTTTGGGTTTCGCAACCCCCACAAATGATTAAGCTTACGTTGCTCAATGTAAAAAATTTAATTAATACATCCATCCATAGTAATTCTGCTCGAAGGCAGATCCTTCCATGCTATGCTTGCAGCTTTACTAGGGAATTGTAGGTGTGGTAGCTTCCCGTTGCTTTCCACACCGGTGAAGGATGATGAAGATGATAATGATGATGGCCATATGATTTCGGGGACTGTTTGGGCCTTAAAGTTTTCCTGACATTTGTCTTATAGGTGAGGAAAAACCCCGATAAAAACCTCGCCTAGAAAAACTGCTCCGACCGGGAATCGAACCCGGGCCCGCTGCGTGACAAGGCAGCACGCTACCTCGAGACCACAGCGGTGGACTAATTAATACATAAGTACTTTATTAAACTAAAAGTAAGATATACATACAATGTTATTTACAAATATGGATCGCACGGGCAGTAAGCCGTACGTGCTGTTGACAGTCCCTTACAATAAGGTGATGTTTGGTAATAATATACTTAAAACAAAAAAAAACAAAAAAGAAAACACAATAATATTACAATTAGATATCAATACAACTACATTATACATCAACTTATGTATAATTATTAAGAACTAATAGTATTGCAATTTGTTAACATATTTATTTATTCCTGAATAAGTGTTGTTCTTACTTTCCGCATTTTGTCCAGAAATCTACCCAAGTTTATCCAGTTTTCTGGTTTTACCAGTAACTCGTAGCATGCCAATCTTTCACGATTTGAATTTAGAAATCATTCCGGTAATAACTGGTGCCTCCAATATTCTAAATCATTATATTTTCCGTAAAATTTAATTATAACAATAGGTGCAATAGTTTTTAAAAGTCATTCTTGTTTCAATACGTTGTCTGCTGTTTAATATTATGGATGAATTTAATACAACTTCGCAGGGCAAGAATGCTTCGCAAAATGAAGTTACATTTGTTATAGAATTAATTTTATCTGAGGAAATGCACGTCACGGAACAGAGAGCAAAGAGTCGTGAAGCTTGGAAAAGATCTGATCTGGTGAGGAGCCAACCAAGTCAAGAGGAAATTTAATCAACACCAAAGCTGCACGAAGAAAAGGAATCGCAGGGACAGTTGCTGTGCAGTAACGAGGAGCATTTGAATTAGAAAGTCAATATTAACTTGCATACTCAACCAGCATTTTATAACAGTGATAGGCAATTAAAAACAAATTAATTTTATAAATTAACTGGATGATTCTAGCATCCAATTCTACCTGACTCGCTGAAAACAGATTAAAAATTCTACAAAACAGATATCTGCTTGCCACCTCATCTTCAATATTTCAATTAAGGAATTCTAAAGGTGTTGAAGTTGTTGCCAATTAAAATGTTTCTTCTTCTTCATCTTCTTCTTCTTCCTTCCAAGTATTATGCAAGGCCTGTTACGATCCTATAGAAAATTTTCCCTCCAGCGTTTCATAGGACGACCCACCGATTTTTTATAAATATTCATCGATCGTACATACTAACTACAAAAACAACCACGAAAATAAATAAATAAATATTTGTGTGTATCTATTAATGCTCTCGCGGTCGCAATATTACAATTTTTCGTAACAAATTCGGTGCATGTCGCAGAACTAAAACGAGAAAGCTCTTCATCATCTTCAACCAGTCAAGGATAAATATCTAGTGGCTGGTCCGGTCTCATTATCCACCAAGTAGTCTTCCAATTGGTCGACCATGCTTCGTTTCCCAACTGGGCAACATTCTAGTATTAAACTGGGATCGATCGTACATACTAACTACAAAATCAACCATGAAAATAAATAGATAAATATTTGTGTGTATCTATTAATACTCTAGCGGCCGCAATATTACAAATTTTCGAAATAAGTTCGGTGTATGCCTTATAACTAAAACGAGAAAGGTCTTCACCATCAACAACCTGTCAAGGATAAAGACATAGTGGCTGTTCCGGTCTCATTATCAACCAAGTAGTCTTCTAAGTGGTAGACCATTATTCGTTTCCCAACTGGGCAACATTTTAGTATTAAATTGGGCATCGATCGTACATACTAACTACAAAAACAACCACTAAAACAAATAGATAAATATTTGTGTGTATCTATTAATGCTCTAGCGGCAGCAATATTACAACTTTTCGAAATAAATTGGTGCATGCCATATAACTAAAACGAGAAAAGTCTTCATCATCATCATCAACGTGTCAAGGATAAAGATTTAGTGGCTGTTCCGGTCTCATTATCCACCAAGTAGTCTTCTAAGTGGTCGACCATGCTTCGTTTCCCAACTGGGCAACATTTTAGTATTAAATTGGGCAGTCTTTATCTGCTCATTCTTCCATCCAGTAACCTTAATTTCTTTCTGTAATTTTGTATTTTCCAAGAATGGATTCAATTTTAAGTAGTGATGATATTTATGTGTTTGTTTTATGATCTTGCCATGTGTATTTTGCTATTCCCCTCTGCTATCGTGATGTAGGATTCACATTTTTTGTAGCTCAAGTTTCACATCCATATAACTGCCAGAGGGTTATAATTTTTTTAATCTTGCGTGGTCTTGTACTTGGGAGGGTATTCTCTTAAAATCACCGAAATCCGACAATAAATTACGAGTGGGAATTTACCTGAAATCCAAAATTTAAAAATCGTTGCAATGATTTTTTTTCGCAACGAATCCCGCATGTAATATTTCAATAAGAAAAGAAATATAATTTCGTTAACAAGCAAAATTGATCCATTTACAGCTGGAGCTAACCTGAAAACTTAAATTTTAATGTAAACATTTTTAACGCTCTATCGATGTAACTTTTGTTTTCTCGCAATGAAACTTCGTACATTAGATTTAATTGTCAATAGAACAACATATTCTGTAAACGACCAAAATCTAATAATTAATAATAATAGCTTTATGATACCTGGCAGAGTTAAGGCCTTAAGGCCTTGTCTGCCACTCAACCAGGTTTTAAAAAATACAAAAAAAAAAAATAGTCTTACATCTAAATTACAATAAACATAAAAGATTACATGTTATCAATACAATACAATTGATATTTATAATGTATTTTGATTTACTCTAAATTTAACGAATTAAATATATAATATGTACAAGATATATAAAAACGAGAAAAAGATTATTAACGACATAGTATAAATTTAAATAAATAAAGAAAAATTTATTATTATACAACAGGTAACTGTATAAGCGTGAGGAATTAAGATTTAACAGAAATCAAACAACGGTATCAATCCTCCGTGGTCTCGAGGTAGCGTGCTGCCTTCTCACGCAGCGGGCCCGGGTTCGATCCCGTTTCCTAGATGAAGTTTTTTGAGGTTTTTCCTCACCAATAAGACAAATGCCACGATAATTTAAGGCCCAAACGGTCCCCGAACATCATCTGGCCATCATTATCATCAATATCATATTCACCTCATTACATTAAGTTTAGGTTTAAGGCCTTTCCTGGCGCATCATTATCCATCGTCATTACCCATCATATCATTGGGGCAGCGTAACTCCGCCATCCAGGCGCCCCAACCTCAGAAGTGGGTATCAAAGAACAGAAAAAACACATCACAGAAATAAGACAACAAATAAAAGTAGAGGAATTAAAGACAACAATAGTGAAATACAGAACAAACTGGAAAGAACACATGGCAAGGGTGACTGAGAATAGAATACCAAAAGCAGCATACAACTATTCGCCACGAGGAAGAAGAAGTTTGGGAAGACCAAAGAAAAGGAAACAGCAGCAATTTGGAGCCATAACAGGTTAGTAAATAAGCCTACACTGTGATGCAGAAGAAGAAGCTATATGCCAAGTTTGGTTTAGACGAATAAAAATACCGACTGCTAGGGCGTTAACGGACATACATATATAAATTACTACCACGGTCATTTTCGGGGTCTGTTACAAAGGATCGGTAAAGATCCGTAATATTCTTTTTCAAATATATTTCCATGAGAGCAGTCAATAGCTTCACTCTATCGCTATTAGATAATGTATATATATATATATATATATATTGTTATAAAAACATTTTGATTCATAGGTTTTGATTTACTTTGTTAAAACGTAAAAGTTAAAATTATGTAAACTGAACTATTCAACCCCTCTCAATTTTTGTTGGGTGGCAGAAAGAGTTGAGTGCATGGGAAAAAAGTTACGAGATACTTTTGAAAGTCGCAATAGGTTAAGACACGACTATGCACTGCCTCCTCTGCTATTCAATCTTGTAACATGAAATGAAATTCTTAGCGGACAAAGAAGGCATATAAACTCAATGATGTTAATAATAGTTGGTATATGATTATGGTATTTTTGGGTGATAGCGGAGAAATGCTAAAAATCAACACACATGATATTAAATAACACTAAGTAACTGGGGTTGGAAGTTAATAACAATAAAATTAATATATGCTCACACGCATAAGTATAATGCAAATGGACATTTAATGTCAAATGAGGGACATTTTGAATATATGGTTGGATTCAAAAACTTTATCCAATTAGGAATGAGATGCAGGACGAAATTAAACATAGACTCAACTCTAGAAACGCATGCTATTATTAATTACAGGTATTCTTTCCATTTCAATTTCTCTGAAGAAACGTTAAACTGAAAATATACATAACAGTTATATTACCGGTATATGGGTACAAAACACAGTTTGTCACTTTCAGGAATGAGAAACTAATACGAGTAATTGACAACAAAATTCTTACGAAAATTATTGGACCAAAGAGAGATGAACAGACAGGTGAATGGAGAAGTCTACATAACATTGAGATACATAATCTTTAACAGAAACCCGATGAAATAATGAGATTTAAATCTCACAGACTGTGATGGACATGAAGTGTAGTACGAATGAGAAATAAAGGAGAGGCCTCGAAGGAAACCTAGAAGAAAATTTCCCAGTAGGTAGTTAATAATTAGGAGTATAACATTTACCAGGATTTGAAGGAGGTAAATTATGAAATGTATATTATTAGAATATTATTACAAAACAGGCAGTTCCGTGGCGCAAGCGGTTAGACGCTCGCCTCTCACCGCTGGGGTCCCGAGATCGAGTCTCGGTCACTCCAAGTGGGTTTCGTGGTGGATGAAGCGGAGCTTCGGCAGTTTTTTCTTCCGTTTTCCCCGGCCATAAATTTAATTCCACCATTTCTCAATATTAATTTCATCTATCTCGTTTCATTTCATTCATCAGCCCCTGTGACGGTGCGTCAGAATTGGACGGCCGGCACTCTTGTAGTTCACAAACCTCTATAAATATAGGGGGCTTCATCTCATCGCATTCCTCGACCCGACCCTGAGTTGGACATGAGTCGAGGATATTTTATTTATTATTGCAAAACATTAGCTATGGATGGGTAAATATAGAGAGCTTATGTCCGCGCGGCCATCTACCTTCGGATTCAATAGTGCTACTGAATTAAAAGGTAGATTTTGAATGGGATGTCATGTTATATAATAACTAGGGCTAGGATTTTTATGTAATAAAAGATAAGATTGCAATGGAGTTAGTATCTATTTTTCAACTGTTTGTGTGTGATAAATGACAGTCAAAAGTCTTACTTCTCATTATACTATTCAAGTGTTTGTGTGTGAAACCAAAACAAAATACAGTCATGAGTCTAACTTCTCACTAAATTATGTTGCAATCTTAACTTTTAGTACATAAAAATCCTAGCCCTAATAATAACACACTCCTGTTTTTCTGGTTTAAAAAAAATAGTTATTGACATCACAAGTTAACTCGAGGAACTTGAAGATAATAAAATAAAATTAACGTTTTTTTATTAGTTTCATTTCCTACTAATGATTATTTTGTACTTCAATTCTCTGTTAAATTATACAACTTGAGCTAACATGTTCACGATTTCAAATTATATTTAATTTTCTTATTATTATATTGTATATTGTAATCCCATGTTTCCCTTAACAGATATTTAGTCGCTCTCCCCCTACAGGGAAGAATTTGAACCATACTAATTTATTTACACTTGTTTTCGTATAGATGTCATTTGAGTGGTCCGTGGTCAGCGTTCCGCCTCATACTGACATCTAGGAAACCAAGGTAGTACTAGGACGGGAAAATTCGGTAAATGTTGCTTAGAGGCCTTTTCATTCAGGCTTAAGGATCTTTTACGAGCCTGAAAATCTTCAGACTCGGGACCCACGACTTAAAGTCCCTCCCGGAGAATTTTTCCACCCTAAAAAAATCCATCGACCCCGGCCGGGTTTGAACCCGTGACCCTCGGGACCAGAGGCAAGGAGCATAACCACTAGTCCACCGCGACCGATTAATTTTCTTATTAAGTGGGAAAAATAAGTTGTATTTTTAAAATAGGATTGTAAGACGAATATTCGATCCTATAAGAAATGACAATGGAGAATGAATTCCATAATTTATATGGAACATAGTTGATTGAGATGGACAGACCTTCATTAAAACGTAATGACGATTAAATTTACATCAAACATGATCTTTCTGACGATACTGCACATTTGCGACCCCAGAGTGTGTGAGAGAATTGGATTATATTTCGACTGTTTCTTAGAACGCGCCACTTTTAACGAAATGCGATCTACTAACATACATAATGCAATTTTTAAAGTTTAAAACTGATTAATTCTCTTCCTAACATATAAAGAGTTTCATGATTATATACATATGTAGGCGGTCTATTCTAAAAGTGTCTCTTCAGGAAAGAACCACTTTGTGTGGATTTCCTGCAGCCTTTACTTACCAGATATCAATATTGGGGTGATGTCTGGTATATATAGGATCTAAAAATCTAATACACTGGTTATTTCCTGAAGAAATATCTACTATATAACCCGCGTTAATCGTGGTACTCATTAAAATGTGTCGATTTTCCAAATTTAAACGGACTAGAAGCAAAGTTTAAGTCAGTAAAATCGATTAATTTAAAAGAGCATTTTATGAAATGCTTCTGAAAAACTTAACATTTG
The DNA here is from genome assembly GCA_030220185.1 of Diploptera punctata. Taxonomy (NCBI): domain Eukaryota; kingdom Metazoa; phylum Arthropoda; class Insecta; order Blattodea; family Blaberidae; genus Diploptera; species Diploptera punctata. Next base: position 1,169,741 of record JASPKZ010000432.1, read on the forward strand.
TATAAATCATTATTGAACTGTAAATTTCATCTGAAATTGACTGCATGATGCATTTTTGCATGGAGATTATAAAATGTTTGAATTTTTAGAGTAATATCGTGTATATGATAAATGTATATATTCCAGTATGGTTTGCACTTTTATTATTTTGTGTATTATATTTTGTATAGGTTCACCGCTGAGGTTGTAGGCAGAGGGTCCGCGTTCAATCCCCAGTCGGGACAAGTTTCGTTGATGAGATCTTTTTCGGGGATTTCCTCAACTGTAAGACACATTTTTGGAAACTTCAATGCCCGAATAGTCCCCGAACGTCATATAACCGTTAACATCATACATGTTATATTTGACGTGTTTATTATGAGTAAATGGAGGGTCATACCTAAAATGTACTTGTTATCTCTGAGTGTGAATGTATAATTAAGTGGTTTGTTTCTTCTTAAAAATGTTCTTGATTGACTCAGGTTTGGTCCTAGCTTTGGCTGTTCACTTGTGCAGAGATATCCTCCATGTCCTTGTGTAGTGAATAAAGTATATTCTTCTTCTTCTTCAATTAACGGGCTAGGCAAAATTTGCCTGTTCCGCCTCACAGTTGTCCTGTCCATCTTTTCACTGACCTTCCTACATTCCTCGAACCTCTTGGCTTGTAGTTGAGTGCTGATAAAGTATGTTTGTGATCGAAATTAACAAATCTTCTCCCAATAGGACATGTCGTTATAAGACCCGTTTTGAGTTGCATTCAGAAAGTTTTATTTTTAAGATAATTAGAATTGAAATATATCGAAATTACAACTCTGATTAATTATTTAATAAAATTAGAGTGGTGTGTAAAAATAATTACAAACGGATATGTCCAACAAAGAGATAAGTTATACGAAGGCAAAGAAAGATATATTTCGTACAATTATTTTAACTGATTTACAGTAATCTGAATTATCAAATGGTAATTAATGATATAATTTGTCATAATAACGAATGTACAGATGAGCCTACGCCACAATGATGGGGGACCTGATGCAAGGAAAAAGGAGCAGACGACGCCCACAAGGGAGATGGTTCCAATAATTGATTTCAGTTACAGTTATACAGTAGATTAAAATAGTAACGGACAGAAATAGGTAGAAAGAAGCGAGTTTAGGCATTGGTCAATAGATTAGTAGTAGTAGTAGTAGTAGTAGTAGTAGTAATAGTAGTAGGACTTTATTAGACAAAAAGTAAGATATTTACAACATTATTTACAAATATCGGTCGCACGGGCAGTAAGCCGTACGTGCTGTTGACAGTCCGTTACAATAAAGTAATAATTGGTACTTGTGTAAAGAAAAATAAACAACAAAAAAGCAATAACATTACAATTACATAAAGAAAACACAATAATATTACAATTAAATAATAACACAATAGCATTATACACTAAAAAACATTAACATTAGAATTACATAAAGAAAACACAATAATATTACAATTAAATAATAACACAATAGCATTATACACTAAAAACATTAACATTACAATTACATAAAGAAAACACAATAATATTACAATTAAATAATAACACTATAGCATTATACACTAAAAAACATTAACATTACAATTACATAAAGAAAACACAATAATAAAGAAAACACAATAATATCATCATCATCATGAACAAATTCGTTTTAGGCCATGTGGCCTGTACGGTAAACCTAGCGAAGATGGTCTTGATCTTTCCACCGATGTTTTGGTCTTCCTTGGTCCCTATGTCCAGTTGGGGTATATTGGAATGCTAATTTTGGAAGTCTATTTCTTGCCATTCTTCTCAGATGATTTTTCCATTCTTGCTGGTATCTTTGGATATCTTCATTTAAACTTGCTACTCCAAGTTTTCCTCTGATAGTAGTGTTCCTTTGGTGATCCAGTCTATTAACTCCTAACAATGATCGTAAGAAGCGCATTTGGCTTACTTGAAGTTTATGAGAGTTTCTTTTATTTAAAATCCAAATTTCACTTCCGTATTTTAGAGCAGCTTTTGATGTGACGTTATGTAATCTTAGTTTTGTCTCTGTCCTCATCTGTTTACCAAAATGTCTTCGTATTACCCCATTCATTTTATTATATTTTTGTAATTTTGAATCAATGTCACTCTTATACTCTGCAAATACACTTCCTAAGTAAGAGAAATCTGACACTTGTTCTATAATTTTTCCATCAATCTCAATTTTCACCCGTAAAACACAATAATATTACAATTAAATAATAACACAATAGCATTATACACTAAAAACATTAACATTACAATTACATAAAGAAAACACAATAATATTACAATTAAATAATAACATTACAATTACATAAAGAAAACACAATAATATTACAATTAAATAATAACACTATAGCATTATACACTAAAAAACATTAACATTACAATTACATAAAGAAAACACAATAATAAAGAAAACACAAAGAAAACACAATAATATTACAATTAAATAATAACACAATAGCATTATACACTAAAAACATTAACATTACAATTACATAAAGAAAACACAATAATATTACAATTAAATAATAACACAATAGCATTATACACTAAAAACATTAACATTACAATTACATAAAGAAAACACAATAATATTACAATTAAATAATAACACAATATCATTATACATTAAAAAACATTAACATTACAATTACATAAAGAAAACACAATAATATTACAATTAAATAATAACAGGATTGTAAGGGGTAATGACGTGTGTATAACCTCTCCTACCTAATTCTCATCCTCACCTTCTCGTGGTACAACCCGTTTTCACAAACGAGGCTCTGAGGACCGAGTCACGGCGGTATAACCGTTCCATCTGGTACTGAGTAAATGCGGTATCCTAATGTCTGTCCAGAGACTAAAAGGTAGCAGCCCTACCACTGGACTACTTAGCGTCGGGCCAGTAACCTGTCCTAAGGAACTTCAAAACTACTTTCAAGTCTCAACACGAAAAAAGCCAGAAGGAATTGAAATATGACGACCCACAGCAAAGAAATATGGTTAAAAGAAAACGGCACAATGATATTGTAAGATATGCAACCTGGAATGTCCGAAGCATCCATGAAAAAGAAGAGGAACTAGACAGTATATTTAAAAATAGAAACATTGATATTGCAGTAACTACAGAAACTAAGAAGAAACTTAGAGGAACGAAAGAAACACAAAATTATGTACAAATATATAGCGGTGTCAACAGGAAAACCCATGGACAAGTTGGAGTAATGATTTGGATTAATAAAATCATAAGAAATAAAATTCAACACTACACTTACTGGAATGAAAGAATATTAGAGCTTCGACTGAAAATAAATAGAGGTAATTTGACAGTTCTTGGTGTATATGCACCAGAGGAAGGCCGTGAAGAAGACAATGAAGAATTTTATAAAATATTACAAGAAATTTATAGCAAAATTAATAGAAATGATTACATTCTCAAAATAGGAGATTTAAATGCCAGAGTGGGCAATGCTCAAGTCAACAATAATATTGGAACATTTGGCGAACCAACCAGCAATAGGAATGGGACAAGATTAACTGATTTTGCTATCTACAATGAACTGAGAATAACGAATACCTTTTACAATCATAGAAACATACATAAGTATACCTGGCATCGTCAGGACTCAAAATCAATCATTGATTATTTCATTGCAAATAATAAGATTTTTAAATTGTTTCTCGATGTCAGAGCCTACAGAGGATATGATATTGGTTCAGATCACAACCTAGTAGAAGCAAAAATAAGATTTCCACCAAGATGGTTAAAAAAGAAGAAACAACAACAGAGCATAGAACAAAAGTACAAGGTAAAATTATTTTATGATGACAGCATTAAATGGTTATATTCGAGAAGAATTCAGCAATATATGGCTACAACTCCAGAAAGTAACGATGTCGAAGAAGAATGGAAAAACATTAAAATGATAATTCAAAATGCAGCTAATGAAACTTTAGGAAAAGTAAATATACAACAAAGAAGAAATAGAACTCTAAAAATCTGGGATGATCAAATAAAACAATTGATTGAAGAAAAAAATGCAGCCTATAAAAAATATTTGAACACAAAGACAGTAGAAAATGAAATAGAATTCAAACGCTGTAGAGCTATTGTTAAGAGGGAAATAAGAAAGAGACATAGGAAAAACATGGTTAAATTTTGTTACACATTTAGAATCAGATTTGCATAAGCTCCAACCTAATGCCTTCAAAATATTAAAACATTTGAATAAAGATATTAAAGAATCTACCAAAATTAATTGCGGAGTAACAAAAGAAGATTGATTCAATTATTATAAAAGTCTTTGGACTGACAATAGCTATGAAGATACAATTTTCCGAAATAATAATGAGACAGATTCCATAATATCATTGGAAGAATTGAACAATAGTTTAAAGAAATTAAAAAATGGGAAGGCAACTGGCACAGATGGCTTGAATTCTGAATTGTACAAATATGCAGGCAAACAGTTCCATGAAAGACTGTTGTCCTTCTTTAATAATGTATTCAAAAATGCAGATATACCACAAGAATGGAAGACAAGCATTGTTATACCCCTGTTCAAGAAAGGAGAACAAGAGAAAAATGGACAACTATAGGGGAATCAGTTTGTAAACACATGCTACAAAATTTATGCAGACATTTTAAATGGAAAATTGAAAAGATTCGGCGAAACATTCCTTATGGAGTGTCAAAATGGATTTAGGAAAGGACGATCTTGTATTGATTCAGCATTTTCTGTTAAACTATTGCTTGAAAAAAGAAGAGAATTCAACTTAGAAATACATTTTGCTTTCATAGATTTTGAAAAAGCATTCGACACAGTCAAGAGATCAAAACTCTTAAATATATTGGAAGACAGAAATATACCAAATTTACTTCGGCAGAACATACAACATATTTACAAAGACAACACCATAAAGATTAAATTAAATAACAGATTTTCTGAAGAAATAATTATAAATCGTGGTGTGAGACAAGGCTGCCCCATATCCCCAACACTTTTTGCAATTTATATCAATGAAGTAATATGTTGCTGGAACAAAACATATAAATTTGGAATAAGAAATATCAGAAAACAGAAAATTAAACACCCTATTGTTTGCAGATGACCAAATAATAATAGCAAATTCCGAAGATAATCTACAGAAAGGTCTGTATGAACTTAACAAAATTACAGAAGAATATGGATTAAAGATATCTACAGAAAAGACAAAAATTATGGCATTTCAAGGTGTAGATCCTGTCAGAGGTAAAATTGTACTGGACAATAAAATTTTGGAGCAGGTGAATAATTTTACATATCTAGGATGCAATATCTCATATGAAGAAGAAAAGGATGTAAATGCGAAAATATCTAAATTTTTAAGAATTTTAGGGTTAATAAATTCTATCTTCAAGCCACAGTTAGTCCAAAAGCATTCAAGACTGAAAGTGTAAAAACACTGGCTCTTCCAACTCTTTTGTATGGTAGCGAAGTATGGACGTTGAAACAGAAGGATATACAGAGGCTTAGATCTGCTGAAATGAGATATCTTCGGAGGACTGCAGGATACACACTACTAGATCAAAAAAAAATGAAGACATCTTAGAAGAATTACACATGGAATATTTAGAAAACAAAATTTCTGATTATAAGTCAAGATGGATGCAACATGTTCATCGAATGGAAGATCACAGAATACCCAAACAAATGTTAAGATATCAACCTGCAGGAAGAAGAAGACCAGGACGTCCACTCAAAAGACTTCTGGATGGTGTTTCTCTTGAGGCCGAAACAGGTCAACAAATGGCCTAAATTCGTGAATGTACTATGATGATGATGATGATGAATAATAACACAATAGCATTATACACTAATTAATTAATAGATTAGTAAAGTAATGTAATAAGAAAGGAGGACAGGCATATATGGTAGTAACGGAGGGGAGCGGAATATGGAAAGTGGGACGGAATACTCAGATCGGATTTAGAAAAAGGCTAAAGATGTAAAAGAACATATCAATTAGTAGGACTAGCAAAAGAAGATAAATCCAATCACAGAGACTCGCTCAGCATGTAATTACCATTGAGTTTCCCTACTTGCTATTGTAGAAGGTCCCTACCCTTCAGTGGTCCAATGGTCGTATTTATTCATTTAATTATTAATAGTGAAACAAGAATTTTTCTTTAAGAACCACGAAAAAATCTGTCAGAATTTACTCAGCGAGTTGGCTAAAGAGATATTATTTGAGACTCCTATAGACGCGTAGATAAACTGCTATGAAATAAGGCTCAGAAAAATGAGAGGAAAAAAAAAACTTCTGAAATAATAAATAAGATTATTCCTCATCGGTCCCGGGTTTGAATTCCGGTTCCGTCCAAACTGGCTGAATATTTCTTCGTTTTCTCAGTCATTTAGACAAATTATGGGTTGGCATTTCATTACCATTTTGACAGAATGGAATTAAAGTACTATAAAATTATTTTCGTTAGAAGTAAAATTGTAACCATTACAATGTATTATACAAATTAAATCAAATTAAATTTCCGTGTTACATTCGAATCCATGCGATATTAAAATATTTTTTGATTCCGAATTTATTCCAGCACTTTTTTTTTTGGTTACACTATAATTCAACACAGAAAATTACTACATACCTTACGGGCTACGCCAGTGTCCCCCTATGTACAGGGGGTAGATGTTGCCAAACTTATAAGAACGGCATTTGTTTGTTTAGGGAGGGATGGAGGGGCAATGTTAGCAGTATTTTTTTTCAAATATATGTACTATACATTTAAAAACATAGTTTTTCTTTTACGGCATGCAGCCTTTTTTATAATAATAAATATGAAAGTCGACACTTACACACAGGATAATACAGGTCCGCACGAGCTCTGTGACAAGTGGTAACTGTTTTTTTTTCTTTAAGAGGGGGTGGCTTGGACGGCTACAACTTACAACTCTGTACCTGCTGTGTTGCATATTTCAGTTTTATTTAATGATTTCTCTCAAGAAAATACTGTTAAAATGGCAACCCAGTTCCCTATTCCAAATACACAGTAACTTCCTGGGTTGAATCTGGCTGTATGTAAATTTTGCAGACAGCATAGAAACCTCATGTCACAATGTAACATTAACTCGTCAATTTCACCATTTCATAGTATAATAAGAACAAATACTCAAAGGACGATATATGAATTAAAACATAAAATACTAAAGTATGTAGTTAAGCTTTCTTTACTGATTCATTTCAACAAATCGAGAAGAAGATATCAAAGGAAATCCTATCACACAAAGGAATGCAGGCTATCTCTTTACGGATCAATTTTTCAGTTGATTCAGCGGAAGAAGTAATTCACGAGGTTACAGTAACTAACTGGGACGTGTAGCTGGTAGAATCCGCACATTTTCCCCACAGCGAACGGTTCATAAATTTCACTTCCACAGTACAACCTCTATCGTAGAAATGTGTCCAGCGGCAGTGGAATGAAAATATTACTTACGAACCCGATTATACAACATGACTACACGGAATCACCTGTTGCCGTATATTCGGGTCATAGAATGGAATTTATATTAAGTTTCAAGAGCGTAAAGCATACAGGGAAAGACGACTCTTATTCAATATTATGTACAGTGTGCAGACAACAAAACAATATTATTAAAGGAACATGTTTACTTTTCTAAAAAATACAGGGTGTCCCATTCAAAATTCCCACATTTTAATTACACAGAGTTTAAAGCATTTATTACTTGTTTTGTTTGTGCGATTCTATTTTTAATTTCCACTGCGTTATCGCCTGAATGGTCTAATTTTGTTCCTAAATAAGTGCATTCAATACTAGGTTTTAGTTCTTCTCCATTGTTGAAATTTATATTTTCCATTTCTTCTCCTACACACAGATATTTAGTTTTCTCAATGTTTATATAAAGTCCCCATTTTTCATATTCTTCTTTTAGTTTTTTAGCCTTATATTCTATGTCATCGTGGTCCTGTGCTATTAATACCTGGTCATCTGCAAAATGTAATGAATATACATGTGTATTTTGGATAGGTATGCCCATTTTTTGACATTTTTTCCTCCAGTCTCTTAGTACTCTTTCGAGATAAATTTTAAATAGAGTTGGAGATAAACTGCAACCTTGCCTTAACCTTTAATAATAATAATAATAATAATAATAATAATAATAATAATAATAATAATAATAATAATTCAGGATAAAAATTAAATAAGGATTAGGATGGAGAGATATTGTTTGAGACCTTAATCAGGAACTTGATGAAACCCAGTTATTAAGATTTAATCAAACTCATTTTTAAAATGTAGCTTTTAAAGTAACTCATTATTAATCTGCAATTTCACAGATTTTGTAAAAAAAACTTAGTTTATGAATGCAGTTGATTCGTTCTAAATACCTCAATTTCATCCAGTCTTTAAGATCAAAGCCATCTCATACTATTCTCCTATTCAATTTTGATACTGGATTATGATCATTAACAAATGTATGTAACTTTAACAACTTATAACTGTATTATCTTTTATCTGAGACCTTGTGTTCCCCATCTAAAACTATTTGCATGCAATCCCTCTAGAATCAGTTAAATCGCTTCGCTTCAATTAATCCGCACTATTTAAGCCAATACAGACATATATACCTTAGTTTAACCTCTACCTTTAGAGGTATTTTGTATTTTATATGTCCTACGCCACCTAGGCTTTTAGGGAAACGACCTTCGCGAGAGGAGTTGTAACTCAGGATCACACACGTATGTTTCTCCTGGATGATTAGAGTTAAATGTCAAGGTCGCCTCCAACACACCACGAACATTTAAGAAAAGACGCACCATTCATTTATACTAAACAAGGGGTACATGTTATGGATGATTACGATAACAAGATGATACTGGTCGATAAATTGAGAATTAAAATCTTCCGATATTTGTTAGCGAGGAAAATTCCCGAAAGAACTCACCGAGGAAATTTGTCCCGACCGGGATAAAACACGGCCCCGCCATGAATTATGCAACAACTTTACCACGAGAGAGATTACTATCTTCTCTCGACAGGGCGTGAGCCTTGTAAGCAAGGATGGTGTGAGATAGGCTACTCAATGTTACCCACAACGTACAGTGCGATCAGTATAGCACAGGACAGCAGACGCGGGAATTTCACCTTACACTGCTGACGCACTCGTGACGGGAAACGAACAGCATATGATCGCGGTGATACAATCACACGCATTTTCGTAACTATTTTACAAACTGTCGTACTTAACAACTGCAGCAGGTGCTGGAACTATTCACCTTCGCTATCCATACATTTTTGACACCTCTTTATAAAATTTGTTGTACAGACTGTTGAACGTGACGGAATGTTTTTAGCCGGGAATCGTGTTTCAAAAAGTTTTCGTACTTGACTGGCAGACTGAGTTAACAAATATTGATCATAAATAAATACACGTCGTTCAGTTTAAAAATCATTAGCCATCATGCAGTTTACACTTTACACTTATACAGACGTCATTCAGTTTACACTTATACACGCCTGTTTTATAAGATACAAATTTTAAAATTGAAACAACTTATACACACGCCATTCAGTAAACAAGGAATAGCGAGCTAGCACCTTATCCACTCGAAACACACAATCTGACTGCGACAATGAATGCGTGGGATGTGCTTGTTTACAGCTGAGTATGCGGACATTTCAAGTTCCGTGTCTGAACGTGTAAGTCTTCGTCGCAGTATTGCACAAACCCCGCTCCTGCTGTCCAATGCTCTTCTGGTCGCACTGTATTAGATTAAAATAAAGAAAAGCAAACAGAGTCAACATACTGATTAAATTGAAAAAGTAAAATATTTTAATTTATAAACGCTAGCATATATAAATTACTAGTTATTTGGATAAATATAAATCAAAAGTGAAATCTAGTGTTTCTCATTATATAACCCAAACTCGTTGATATGATTTCAATAATTTATCCATTACTTACTTACTCTTACTCACTGGCACTATCGAACCCGTAGGTTTATGGCCGCGATGACATAAGCTCTCCATACATCCCTATCCTGAGCTAATGCTTTCCAATCACTACCTGTATAATCTACTTCCCTCAAATCATAGTTAATGTTGTTCTCCCACCTCATTCTTGGTCTACCAACTGGGCGTTTTCCTTATGGATTTCCTACAAGAAGTTTCCATGCACGCCTTTCATTACCCATACGCGCAACATGTCCTGCCCATCGCAGTCTACGAGACTTAACTGTTCTTATTATATCTGGCTTCCTATAAAGACCATGTAGTTCATTGTTATGTAGTCTTCCCCATTCACCTGTCTGTTCATCTCTCTTTGGTTCAAAAATTTTCCTAAGAACTTTATTCTCAAATACTCGTAATCTCCTTTCCTCCGTTAAAGTAAGAGTCCATGCTTCGCACCCATATAATATAACTGGTAGAATAATAGTTTTATATATTTTCAGCTTAACGTCTTTTGAAAGGAGTTGGGACATCAAAAGTCAATCCATTACGATATTAAATAAGAATGGACTTAGAGATTCACCTTGCCCAATGCCCTTTGTGAGCGTTATTTCTTCAGTTTGCTGTTCTTTTAATTTGATTACTGTTTTTCAGTGTGTTTACTTGATATTATTGCTCTAATCAGTTCATTAGGAATTTAATTCTCTCTTTAAGATATGTGCAGCATCTTCAAGCTGTACTCTATCAAAAGCTTTCTTCATATCTATGAAACATAAGAATACTCATACATGATTTTTCCACAATTTGTCTATGTAAATTGCATCTAATGTGGATCTATTTTTCCGAAATCCTTATTGTTGTTCTTTAATATGGATTAATGCATATAATTTATTGTTTAATATTTTTACTTTTAGATAACTATTAAGTAATGTAATTCCACGATAATTTTGTGGTTTATTTTTTGTCACCCTTTTTAAATATAGAATAGTTATACTCAATTTCCATTCTAGTGGGGTGGTACCGCTTATTACGATATTTTGAAATAACGTCTGTAGTTCATTTATTAGTTGTATTGCCCATATTTCAACATTTCATTTGTTATCGTATCAGGACCTGCAGCTTTTCGATCTTTTAGTCTCCTTACTGTATCAGTTACTTAATATATTGTTTAACCAAACCAACAAGACATAACCAAATTTATTAGACATAGACGAAAATATTGGAAAGGTCACGTAAAAAGAATGGAAGACAACCGACTTGCAAAAAGAGCTATAGAAGATAAACCAATGGACGTGAGAAGAACAAGAGGAAGACCAGCCAAGAGATGGATAGAGAATGGGTACACATCCAGTATGTCTTCCTTCCAGGAGTGATTTTGGAAATAAACAGGATGAAAATACTACAAATTATTAATAAGAATAGAAGAAGAAGGTAAATCAAAAGCAAAATAAGATAAAAATAATGCGCAATTAAAAATAAATAACGAAATTAAACGATCCTAGATTTATTTGCAAGTCCTAAGGAGAAGCTAGCAGAAATAAATTCGAGACAAAATTTAGAATTAGGGTGATCAAGGAATGAAATGGAGACGGAATTTAGACTTATGAAGATCAAGATAGAAGCATTCATTTTCGTGCCAAAATACAACAGATTCTCTTCTTTTGTATATGAAGAGAATATGAAATCAATCATAAGAAGACTGACGTAAATAAATTGTAATGGATGAGAAGAGATGGAAGGGGAACAATAAGTACAGATTCTTGTATAGATAAATCAATATTGAGACTCAATACAATATGCAGTGGACCTACAGTAATTCTAATATACAATACATACATCAATTACATCCTATCATGCAACAGTTTTATAACTAAAATAATTCCTGATAAAATATAATTTAAGATCATATTTTACTTATTTAAGCAATATAATTGCCTTTACTAATAAAATTCATATCAAATTCCGTTGAGGTGAATAGTCATAAGATAAACATTTAAAATATGTACCTTCTGGCAGGTCTCGTCGTCCTCAATTGTGTTAAAATATTATATTTAAAATTTTATCCGGAGACCTTTCGGAAGTTAACTTCCATCATCAGCAGAATGAGCATCTGCTACTAGTTGTTATTTACGACGATGTAGATTCAAAGTGTCTGTAGTAGAGTTGCTGAGTTGCTACTACAGACACTTTGAGCCTACATTGTCGTAAACAACAACTAGTAAGCAGAAAATAATCCTGCTGATGATGGAAGTTAACTTCCGAAAGGCCTCCGGATAACATTTTAAATATATTATTTTAACAATTAACGACGACGGGACCAGCCAAAAGGTTCATATTTTAAGTTTTTATCTTATAATTACCTTTGTTGTGTTAATTAAATTGTTTGTATCCAGTTTCGTTTATGAAAGCAGAAATATCCTCCGATAGAGCAATTATAAATTTTGGTTTCTGTAACTGTTCTTTTCAAATTTTAAAATCCCTCTCCCGACCGATCGTGCCACTGTAGGGCACGTGTGGTGTGGGACAATGGAAAGTACCTATATGGTGAGAAGATGAAGTACAATGTAGAGAAAAATAGTGATTGTAGTATTATATTTTTAATGAAACATGAAAATATTGTTAGTGATGAAGCGGATCGCGATATCAAAATTTCTACGCAACACTTGTTTTGATCATAATAAGTTGACTAAAACTATGAAAAAACCTCAATCAGGTTGGTCGATCCAAGGATTAGAAATACTGCATACCCAAATACAAGTATAAAATACCATTTCAACCAACACGTTTCAGGTTGGATTTTGCAGATTAAGAAATTCCTCTTTTCTACACATGATGTTTTGTTGCGAGAAAACAAAAATGGCGGCCGCTAGAGCGAATTTTATATGTTTACTTCATGATAACCTGCACTCCTAATGGTCAAATTTTGTTAGTTAACGAACTTGACACGCCTTTATTATTGATATATATATGTGTAGTTACACTTTGTAATAGTAGCAATTTGCATTTTTATTGACACATCTGTGTGTGTGTGTGTGTGTGTGTGTGTGTGTGTGTGTGTGTGTGTGTGTGTGTGCATTTTGCCCTGATTAACTTAGGTGTCTTGGTCCCGAGTCTGAAGATTTTCAGACTTGTAAAATAACCTCAAGCCAAAATTAGTGCTTCTGAGCAAATTTTAACCGGCCTTTCCTATCCAAGTAATAACTTAGTTGCCTACTAGATGACTCATTGAGGCGATGTGCTGACCACATGCCACTGACTTCTATAGGGAAACAAGAGTAAATAAATTAGCTTTGTCAAGAAACATCCGCTAGGGAGAACAAATTTCTCCAGGAGGAACATATGTATACATGTACATACAACTTCTGTATCTAGTCGATTGTATCTAAATGACAGAAGGGGTCCTTTAAGATTTCGAATAATTTTGACACAGTGGATTAAATCAAATATTTATACTATAAGGAGGGCGTACAACTCATTGTTATAAATCAGCTGTTAGTATATGCTGAATATATGATAATATTATTATTACGCGATCCTATGGAAAAACTAAAAGCCTGCATACACTAATAAAAATATTAAAACTGGGGATTGAAGTAAATCTCCTATTCAGAACAAGGTTGTTCTAAATCAACTTTTTAAAATATTTTTCTCTTTGTATCCTTGATGTTCTAACGCCTATTCTATATCATGTTCACGCATAGAACTATACAATTTCTGGTGAGAATTTGTTAAAACATTTCCTGAAAACAGTATTACTGTGAATTGTATACTGTCCAAAACTTGATTGAGTTTTACTGAAAAAAGTACAAAAAGGGTTGCTAGAATAACTAGTTCTAAGCAGGCGACATATCAATAAAACTAAATATATGACAAACGCCGTAGAAATAGGTTATTAAATGGTAATGAAGACTAGGAAAAAAAAATTGGAGAAATTTTGAAGAAGTTCCATAACTCAAATATCTAGGAACAACAGATACTAACAGGAATGGGATTTACAAAGAAATCAAATATAGGCTTAGGGATTAGCAATAAAAATGCAATATTCGCAAAAAATATGTTTAATATATGTGAAAAATTATCTCTTACTTTAAGAAGGGGAAAAATATGAGTATTTCCTAATATATTTCTTGGGAAAATGATTGGACCAAAGAAAAATAAATAAATAATAAAATAAACAGACTACATAACAGAGATGTATATAATCTTCATATTAAACCGGAAGACATAATAAGAACAGTTATGTGTCGTACACAACTATTGACAAGATATGCAGCACGAATTGGGAATTTCAACTAATAAACATGGCCCACACTGTTAACGTTAGTCAATTGTTTATAATGAACGCAAATATTTCCAACAAAGATGTTACTATTTTAGCTATTATTTGTTATTTTGAAAACACGATCGCGCGAAAAATAAAGTACAACGCACGTTTGTGAAGTTTTTACAGAATCTCGGAAATTAGGAACCTCGCTATCGCTCGGTTTTTAAACATTTTATTCGATTCTGTAAAAACCACTTCCCACTTCGCATCGTAATTTACTATTACTTTATGCGCAATTAGTTTTTAAATGAGGTAAAAGGCTAACCAATAGCATGAACTTTATAAAATTTCGCATTCCACAACATGTATCATTGTCCAAATATAGAATAGATTTAAAGTTGTATATGTGTAAGATTTTAGATAGTTCTGTTTAATGTGAATTTTAAAATGTTATTTAAGTTTATATCGCAGACTTATGTCCTTAAACCTATTGGAAACACAATACTGAATATTAGTTCTCTCGCATAGAAAACAAGGGATTCAAAATTGAACGAAATAAAACATTGAATGCATTATGTTTTGCAGATGATATAGTTTTAATTTTTGACAGGGAGGTCAGTGTACAAAAAGCAGTCCATCAATGAAATGAAACCCATCCATCCATCCATAGTAATTCTGCCCGAAGGCAGGTCCTTCACTGCAATCATAGCATTTTCATGCTATGCTTGCAGCTTTACTAGGGAATTGTGTAGGTGTGGTAGCTTCCCGTTGCTTTCCACACCGGTGAAGGATGATTATGATAATGATAAGGATGATGATGATAAAGATGATGACCATATGATTTCGGGGACCGTTTGGGCCTTAAAGTTTTCCTGACATTTGTCTTACAGATGAGGAAAAACCCCGATAAAAAACTCACCCAGAAAAACTGTCCCGACCGGGGATCGAACCCGGGCCCGCTGCGTGACAAGGCAGCACGCTACCTCGAGATCACAGCGGTGGACCATGAAATGAAATATGTAAGAAATATAATATGATAATTTCAAAGTCAAAACTAAAGTAATGGGGTTCCATGGAAAGTACCCAGTAAGAACAAAAATGTTAATAGATGATAAAGTGTTGGAACGGGTTTCACACATTCAGTATTTGGGATCCGATATAACTTATGAAGAAGAACAAAATATAAATAAGAAAATACAGAAATTTCAACATATTTGTGGAACAATCAGACGAACACTTAGGAACAAAGTAAGAAAGGATACACAGCTAAGATTTTACTCAACAATGGTCCTACCAGTGGCGATCTATGGAAGTGAGGCCTGGGTCCTGAAGGCAAAAGAAAAAAGTAAAATTCAGGCAGCGGAAATGAGATTCCTACGGGCTGTGTAAGGTTGTACAAGAGAAGAACATATTAGAAATGAGAATGTTAGAGAGGAACTAAAAGTTCAACCACTTCTTCAACAAATAGAAGAACACAGGAACAATTGGATAGAACATCTGCAAAGAATAACAGAGAATAGGATGCAAAAGATGGCATTGATGTATAATCATGTTGGACGATGATCGGTGGGAAGACCAAGAAAGCGCTGGGCTTAACAGATCTGAGATCAGAACACGCAAAGTCCTCATCCGTGAACGATGATGATGATGATGACTTAAAACATTGCCGCCATTTAGAGTTTTATTATTAAACAATTAGTGGTTTTATAACAAAAATCACGACAAATTTACTTATTGATTATGGAGATTCTTCCTTTTTAAATAATTCCAATAAAGGATTATTTGTATATTTATTTTACAGCATATTTATATTTGTTTCAAGTATCCTATTTTACTTACCTTATTGATCAAATAAGAATGATTTGCACAAAGAAATTAAACATGGGTTCAATTCTGGAAATGCGTGCTATTATGCGTTGCAGAGATTCTTGATGTCCCAACTCCTTTCAAAAAACGTTAAACTGAAAATATATAAAACTATTATTCTACCAGTTATATTATATGGATGCGAAGCATGGACTCTTACTTTAAGGGAGGAAAGGAGATTACAAGTATTTGAGAATAAAGTAGGCCTACTTAGGAAATGTTTTGGACCAAAGAGAGATGAACAAACAGGCGAATGGAGAAGACTACATAACAACGAACTACATGGTCTTTATAGGAAGCCAGATCTAATAAGAACAGTTAAGTCTCATAGACTGCGATGGGCAGGACATGTTGCACGTATGGGGAATGAAAGACTTGCATGGAAGCTTCTTGTAGGAAAGCCAGAGGGAAAACGCCTAGTTGGTAGACCAAGAATGATGTGGGAGAATAATATTAACTATGATTTGAGGGAAGAAGATTATACAGGGAATGATTGGAAAACACTAGCTCAGGATAGGGATGTGTGGACAGCTTATGTCCGTGCGGCCATGAACCTACGGGTTCGATAGTGCCAGTAAGTAAGTATTGATATGATTGATGATAATTATGAGTAGGAGGGAAGTTGTTCCGATTTCCTAAAGTTTTCTTATTGTTGAGGCAAAGCCTTAAATATCCTCTATTAAGAAATTCTATCGCAGCATGCAGATAATAATATCACGACTAGAATGTACCGAGGACCTCTGTGCAAAATGTTATAACATAAAGTATTTTTATGGTTTGTTTAATTTTTACGTACGTCTGGTCTCGTTTGCCTGAAGTAACTTGACTTCTGATTTCTTTGAGGATGTCATCTTTAAGATCTTTTTATTCACATTTACACGAACTGAGCAAACGATTTTCAGAGTAAAAAACGAGAAAAAAACTAAAATAGAACATCTGTGTGAAATCACGTAGAGTTTGGAGATAAAACTACGTCGCCTCAGGACAAAGTAATTTTAGAATTTATCGTAAAACGCACATACGGTAAGTTTGCTTGTGTCAGATGAGTATTAAATAAAACGTTATGCGATTTATTACTAACTTTATCACTATCTCTATTATAGGATGTTCCATATTAATTTTCCACTTTTACGGGATCATTCAAGAAAAATATGTTTATGCGCCTTTGTAATTTCACCCGTTTTAATGTCCATAGTTATAAGAAATCTCAGAACACTAAATGTAATCAAGTAGGCATATATATATTACGTTGTCCCAACACATAAATTATGTTTTTTTTCGCAAAACCAAATACGCATACCCTCTTTTTTCTATTTGACCTTAACAACTGAAATAACAAATGAGGGGGTCTAGTGAGAGAGGGAACTATGCCATGTTGGGAAGAAATGGAAATAATCAGTGATATTTATGTTAAAATTTATATTTTCCCTTTTGTATAGTTTACGTAACATACAGTTAGAGAAGAAAAAGTTACTATTTATTGTAAAAATAATTTCGTGATATAATCTAATATATAAAAATTAATGTTTATTTGTTTATTTGTTCGTACTTTATGCGCGGCCATACCGTTGATCCGATTGTCATGGGGTTTTTGCAAAATGTTCAGAATATTCCCGGGATGAACATAGGCTATACGAAAGTTGCGATACTCAACTCCTACACCTTTAAAAATCACCCTTTGTAGTGAAAAACATGGGAGAAAAAATAATTTTTGACGTTTAAATGGCTTACGCTGCCTAAACTACAACAAATACACAAAATTAATTTACACATAACTGAATATCTCAACAAACTCTACAAAAAAGTCCGGGGCAGCATATGTTTATCTTATGTGGATAACTCACAATAGCCATTTTTGTCTTTCATTGATGCCAAGAAGAACGGGGTAAGAAGATTGCCGGATAATAAGTGTGCACTGCCGTACCGTTCAGCCGATTGTGATGGGGTTTCTTGCAAATTGTTCAGACTTTTCCCGGGAAGGTTATTGTAGGCTACAAGAACATTTTAATGATCAAGCCCTTCACCCTTAAAAATCGTCCTTTGTAGTTAAAAGTAAAATAAAAGTGGATTTTTGTACGCTTACATGGTTTACGCAGCGTAATACACCAACTTAATGTACACAGAATTGAATATCTCAAAAAACTCTACAAAAAACCCCGCGACAGCATATGTTTATCTTTTAGGGATAACTCACAATGACCATGTTTGTCTCTCATTGAAGCCAAGAAGATCGGGATAAGTAGATTCCCGGGCAAGCAGAGCAGCAGCACGGATAACTCGAAATAACGAATTTTGTCTTTCAGCTCATTAATGCCAAATACATTGGGATACGTAGATTCCCGGGCAATGCCGGGTAATCAGTATGGGGTATCTTAAAAAATGATATAAATTTATAATTATTATTCATTTCACTTATTCAACTAAATATAGAAACACATTATAATTTATTTAGGCGTAGCAGCGTACGTCGGATATTAGCTAGTGCTTTATAAAACCTAATTTATTTCCATTTCTTCTCAAAGTGTAATATCTCCCTGTCTCACCAGATCCCTCAAACGTTAATTATTGCAATTGGATCATTGCCGACTTCATGCCAACAAGACATACAAATTTGTACTCGGTTAGTATAGAAGAGTTGTAGAACTAATGTTTTTAGTAAATAAGACATCAATAAGCCCAAAACATAAAACTACTTACTATTTTACAATAAAACAAACATCGTTGTTCAAATTTCGTTCGCCTTAGCAAATACCGATATGTTTCGAAGCAAGTCGACATGGGTTGTCGTGGGCCTACCTACACCAAATTGTACTTATAACTGTTTTATCATTATACAAATAAATTGAGAGGGTATGCATTTAAAATATAGACTTCTATTTCTTGGGACACCCTATAAGTCTTCTCAATAATACATTCATTAATCGCGTAAGAAATTGTCTGCCATTCGCTCTTAGGAAAATGTTAGTAGAAACACTTGCAATGCCCCATTTTGATTATTGTGACACTCTTTTTACAGACTTAAATATTATTTACACTCAAATACTTCAACGAGTTCATAATTCTTGCGCACGTTTTATTTGTGGTATTCGCAAATTTGCCCATGTTACACCGTCCCTGGAACAATTATCGTGGCTTCGTCTAAGAGATCGTAGAACTGACAATTCCCCATCCCTTCTCTATAAAATCCTTCACACATCATCGCCTAATGATTTATCACGCCGCTTCATCAGACTATCCGACACACATAATCTTGACACTCGATCCCATCAGCACATTGTCCTTTATATCCCTCCTCATCACACTGTATATTATTCATTATCTTTTACGGTGTCACTTACCAAAACATGGAATTCCCTTCCGATCTATGTCAGATTCTGTCAAACTATAACATCCTTCAAAAACAAATTAAATAATTATTATTTAATAACAAACTAACTTATACACCTCACTGATAGTATTCTTTTAACAATTAATAAATTTAATCATCTATGAAAATAATATTAAGATTAACAAATATTTTCTTTTGTTTTGTTTTAAATATTGTACAAACGAAAAATTAGTTTTCTATATCTCATTATTTTTCTATGTTTTTTATAAACATTAGACAGGGACAATTTAATATGTCTTGCTTGTATACACTTTATTATTAGTTTTATTCTTAATTTTAACTAACATTAACTTGCATTATAGATCGTGATATAATAGATATTATCTTTTTAATCAAATTTTTATTTAGTATTTAATATTAGAGTTCATTGTAATTGTTATATTCTGATGTAATATATATTTGCCCTAGTGAGTGGAAGAGAAGGCCACATGGCCTTAAGTCCACCAGGCTAAATAAATAAATAACAAATAAATAGTTATAAGTTATTAAGATTACCAGAAAAAAAATGTTGTTGTATATAAGGAGTCCGGTTCAAAGACGAACAAGTATTTTTTTTTTCCATGAATGGAA
Source organism: Diploptera punctata (assembly GCA_030220185.1). Taxonomy (NCBI): domain Eukaryota; kingdom Metazoa; phylum Arthropoda; class Insecta; order Blattodea; family Blaberidae; genus Diploptera; species Diploptera punctata. The sequence continues at coordinate 1,189,815 of JASPKZ010000432.1, forward strand.
TCTCCTATACGTAAGGAATCTGCTTACGGTGAACATTTCTATAAAGTTCGCTGCTAGTCTTATAAAATATTAGATAATATAGCAGTTAGTTACCATCAACAGCCAAGTGCACTTGCCATTTGTTTCAAATTCGGTCAAGTCATGAAAAAGTGTTTAACCAATTACCAAGTAGATTTTCCATTATGACCTGACATCATGTTGTTTGTCAATATGACTGATAAGGAGTTTAGTTAGAGTGTTGTTTATGACCAAAGTCAGCTAATTTTCAACAAAAAACATATAATCTATGTCTGCTTAAATGTAAGTAATGAATTGTCATGGATGAAATGGGGAAAAGTAATTTTAAAAAGCAGCAATGGGACACTCGTGTAAACGAACAAGAGAAAAGGAGGAAAATCAGTTCATAACAGCACCATTATAATTATCTTTATGAAAATGTTGGTACTTACTTACTTACTCACTGGCACTATCGAACCCGTAGGTTCATGGCCGCGTGGACATAAGCTCTCCATACATCCCTATCCTGATTTAATGCTTTCCAATCATTCCCTGTATAATCTACTTCCCTCAAATCATAGTTAATGTTATTCTCCCACCTCATTATTGGTCTACCAACTGGGCGTTTTCCCACTGGTTTTCCTACAAGAAGCTTTCATGCACGTCTTTCATTCCCCATACGCGCAACATGCCCTGCCAATCGCAGTCTACGAGACTTAACTGTTCTTATTATATCTGGCTTCCTATAAAGACCATGTACTTCATTGTTATGTAGTCTTCTCCATTCACCTGTCTGTTCATCTCTCTTTGGTCCAAAAATTTTCCTAAGAACTTTATTCTCAAAAACTCGTAATCTCCTTTCCTCCCTTAAAGTAAGAGTCCATGTTTGGCACCCATATAATATAACTGGTAGAATAATAGTTTTATATATTTTCAGTTTAACGTTTTTTTGAAAGGAGTTGGAAGATATATTAATGGTACGATAATCGATTAGAAATTTAAAAAATGAAATTTCAAGTACTACAAACAGAAATTCTATACTCGTTTGGTTTCATCAAAATAACTAGTATAAAATATGGTTAAGTTTACCTATTATATAATTTATGATAAATGGCATGTTTTGTAAATATTTTCCTCATGCGAACAATAAAGCATAATTTAGACTGATTATTTTTTCGTCATGCATGCATATAAGTATAAAATTATTCTCTTATTTCAGGTATTCAGCATAATTCTTACCTGTGTACCTAACTTGCAATCACAAAGGGAAAAATGTGCAGATTGCTGTAAATGAAATGTAATGTAAATTTTCATCATGCATTTTATTCAAGTTGTTACAAATCATCCCAAGATGCATTAATTTTGAAGTAATGCTTCACCACATTATCTGCACAATAATGGAATTCAAGTAATCTGTGTTTAAAAAATGACAATAGAATATATAATTATAAACCAGTGTGGAATTCGACTCTCTGCATGCCGGAACACTTTCCTGCTAGCATTGGGGATTACAAAACAGATTCATGAGTGTTTTCCAATGTTTCAAGAGGGATGGATTTGATGTTCCATTTGAGGCTAGATACAATATGGACAGAGGGAATCTCGTTAAGGGCATCCGGTACTAATTTCCTTGCAATTTGGTTAAACAAATATGCAAAATACAAAAATTATTTTTTCAGCTTATTCTTAAATTATGTGCGTGAAAATTATATCACTAATTAAACATGTTTTCTGAACATAATGGCCCTCCGGTTAACTTTTTAGACATATTTCTTCATGAGTAATTTAAAATACAAAAGAAAAAAAGAAACAATGAAAATAAAAAATCCAACTTCTTAAATGTATGTCTTAGTACAATTTTTTCTCAAAACCTACTTATCCAATTGTTTCCAAAATATAATATGTGATTGTCAATAATTCATTTGACAATAATAAGGTTTGCTCGTTTTCAGATATTGACTGTGATGTATTTTACAAATATTCAAAGAGCAAAAACTTTGTTTGATAATAATGTTGTATAGGCCTACATTTTTTTTTAAATTACAAACACTATCGATAGCACAAATATAAATTTACCTTATTATTATAGAGCTCATTAAATTGCAAATCCATGCCAAAAATTATTCTCCTATCTTTCATAGTTTCAAAGAAAAGTGTACCAAAATTAAAAAAAAAATACAAGTTACGGGAAAACGCATAAACCAAAAAATGTGCACATTAGCAGAACGCAGGGACACTATTTTTAAAAATCAAATTTTATGGGTTTAAATGTCCAAACTCGACGAAATAATATTACACATCGGTAAAACAGATTTTCCTGGATTTTGTTACGCAAAAAGAAAAAATCAATTTTTTAAAAACCCAAATAAGTACTGGGTGCCCTTAATCCATTCCCGGTGATGGTAGATCAAAGGTGAATGAATGAAAGTCTTCTCCGGTTGTAAATTACATCCGTAGTTTTGAATCGCTAGCAGTGACTGTTTTATCTTGACGTAGTTTAAACATTAAGAAAAGGTGGAGGATGTACATCCAAGAAGCTGGAGATTTTAAAGCGAAAGAGTCCTACTTTCGTCACATTTTCAGTAATTAATTTAAGATTAGTTTCAAAGCTACTTAAACTGCTCTTTGCTTAACATTTCAGGTCCTTTCTGGAAAATTAAAACGAAAAACGGACGTCAGGAATAAAAATAAGCTGATAGTAGAAGAACATAATGTAACATAGTGAGATACACGAATTATATAATATTTTGAGAGAGGACTAGTGACCAATAATTAATTTCAATACGATAAAAATTTAGTTCTGTCAAAAGTTTACGATCAAACTGCTTATACAGCATGCAGTTTTACGGCTATAACTTCGGTATTGTAAAGTGTTATATACATTCTAAAATGTCTAAGGAATTGTATCACTTTGCATGTGGTGTGAAAGTGAAAGGCCTAATCTTACAACGATATGGTGTCTGCAGTATACAACAAGCTATAAAGCAATGATCTGCACACATCAAACGCCTAGCATCAATCGGGTGTGCAGCCAGAAAATGGTTGAATGATATTCCAGATTACATAAAGTCAGTTCCGATTGTTTTCCCAGTTGTGCGGTATTCATATTTGCTACCGGAGAGAGTATTTGGATATATATTGAGAAGGAGAATAGAGTGACTGGACAATACTAAATCCAATACAGTATCACACTGTCTTCTAAAGACATCGGTCAGTGACGATTCTGGGAGAAAGGTCGAGTGTCCATGACTGGAATCCTCCTTGCAGCATTTATCAACTCTATTTATACATGAAATCCAAAGGACAGCACTAATCAAGACAACAAGATGCCCAAATACGGCACATATAAAAGAAGAAGATCGTCTGAAATCCAACTAGAAGACACCACTCACCAGTTCATGGTCCAGTACAGAAAGAGCAAGAACCAAGCTTAAATACCACCGAAAGCAAAGGGAAGAAACTACTCTGCCAGAGAAGTCAGCAGCCTCGGCTACTGATAAAGTCGAGTCCCATCTGGTCGACTCCCAGCCTGCAGAGGCTTCATCATGTGAAAATGGAGGGGACTGTGGAGGCTCGGAGTCAACGGACTCGCTCCCAAAGAAGATATGGACCTCTTCCCTGCTGGTACTTCGGGTTTATACCCATATACTGGCAGCAGTGAACGAGGAATTCTTCAAACCCGAGCCTGACGCATTCATTTGCGAAAACACCAGGCTCGGTACAAGGGTCAGGCTAAATTCAGTTTTAGCCTATAAAAAGTACCAGCAACTGCTTAAGAAGAACAAGATCCCCTACAAGGAAGAGAAGAGACAACAAGCGACAGCTACAAGACGAGTGGTTGTAAAAGGAATAGACCACGCCATTGAGCCATCTTACATTCAGAGTAACTTGAAGGCCAATGGATTCCGGGCCTTAAAGGTTGTCAATATGACATCCGGAAAGACCAGGAACCCATTGCCCATGTTTGTGGTCACTCTGAGAGATGGCCCGGAGGTGGAGGGACTATTCAAACTACGCAGGCTCATCCACTTCAGGGTGAAGATTGAGCCCTACAGGCGTATGAAGAAGACGGTAGCACAGGTCATCCCGGCTACCCCTAAGAAGACAGCAATGGTGGGAGCTTGCTTCAGCTGTCTTACCCCAAATCTCAGACCAGATTGAGCCAGCAGCTCTTCGGCCTGAGACCTCCAAGAACTCAACCCGTAGCGTTGTCAATAGCGCTATAAGAATAAAACGTACCGGGACCAACAAGGCTCGGGAACAAAAGGCCTTGCCACTCAAGGTCTTAGGTGGGCCTAAAATGCCACCTGAAATAAAAAAGTGACCATAGGCACTCAAACCGCCATGGCTCCTTTAACCAAAAGTAGGCGGGTTCAAACTAGCCTCACAAAGAGGGATAGTCTAATCACTAATGAAGTATTAGACAAACTAGTTAAGGAACTAGCAACTGATCCAGATTCGATGATTTTATCTATCGAATTGGATCATAAATCACACACTTTCTTAGTAGAGTGTATGTGTACTTATGATGAAGATAGGAAGTGCCCTGTCACATCTTAAATTTCTCCAATTGGAGAAAAAAGCTGTTCAATTTGGATCTAATTTTATTAAATTCAAGCCACTCTATCAAGATTTTTAGTGGTTTCCCTTGATGTTAAGGCAAATGTCGGAGTGGTCCCCTAGCATCCACTAGTAAAATCATCAAAGTCCAATAAATATTCTAAATTAAAAATTAAAAAATAAGAACAGCTCAATCCGAAAAAGAGCCGTTTCTGATTGGAATGCCGACTTGACTTCCCGCTCTTGCCCTCTTTAGGGCGGGCGGCTTCTGCGGTGGTGGCAGTCTTCCTGTTTGCGGCTCAGTGCATCAAGTGAAACAACTAGAACTTCAATGAAATTCAACTAGAAACTGACTGCGGGATTGGTGTGTCCAACCACTGGACCTTTGGCACCGGACTGCGGCTAGTTATCGTTGGCAGAGGATATCTATATTCTACAAAAAACTAGAATAAGAACAAATAAGTTCGTAAAAGATAAATTATTAAATATCAACGAAGATATAAATAATTCACAAGGGCTAAAGAGGGTTGGAAATCCCTAATAATAGCCGGAAGTTGCGGTTCATGATTGAACGATTCCCATAGGTCGAGGAAACTTCCATATAAAAATGGATGTTTTCCTTGATATGAAAAAAGTGAAGTTCAAAAAGTGACACAATTTCCATTACATACTGATGACGACGACAAGACATCCGGGAGGGATTTGAGCTACAGGTCCCGAGTCTGACTATTTTAGGGCTTAAAAAATAACCTCCAGAATAAATTAGTACTTCTGAACAACATTTAACCAATCTTCCCCATTCGTGTAGACCTTAGTTGCCTACTAGATGTCTCATTGAGACAATGTGCTTCCATATGTCACTCATTGACATCTGTAAGGAAATAAGGGTACCTACATTATACTTGATCAAGAAACTCCCGCTAGAGGGGCACTCATAAGGGGCGTATAGAGTACACACACACACACACATATATATATATATATGAACAATTCCATAAATTTTATATAAAATTGTCAACAATGTATATATTTTTACCAAAAAATTCAAGATGCTTAAATAGTTATTTTAACATTTCAAACTATGAGTGTAAATAAAATAAAAATATATATATTTTGCATATTTTTTTTTTCCTCAAAAGTGTTTTAATTAGATTACATGATCTTGTACTTTTTTTTTCATAGTATCATTTCAAATGCTCTAGAAGTCAACCAGTATAAGTAACTAAGAAATTTGGTATTCCACACCAGCAAACAATATAATATAAATTTAATAATGTTTTACTTGTAAAAGTTTAAATTTTCAGATTTATGTAATGTGAATTTCTAGCTATAACTTGAGTTTCCATCTCTTAACTTTAATAGTTACAGATAAGTAAATATAATTAAGGAAGATCAATGATTTCAGAACCATTAATAATTATTGTTAGCAGATAAACTAGAAGCTAACAAAAAACAACAAAAATATTAAATTATATAACTAACCAACTAACTATTTGTCAATACTGATAAAATTCATGGAAAATTTCCTTTGGGGTTTTAGTCAGTTAATATAAGATAATAAAACTGGTACATTTTTTTTCAGGCTACAATACTTAAAAGAAGTCAGATTTGTTAAACAACGGCTCATGAAGAAATAGGAGAATCATTGTTCATTTCGTCAAATTAGTTGACAAAATGGTGTCAAAGTTATGGAAAATAATATTTAATATAAATTTAATTCATCCATCCATCCATAGTAATTCTGCCCAAAGGCAGGTCCTTAACTGCAACCATAGCATTTTCATGCTATGCTTCATATGGAGTATAAATAATCCACAAAGTGAAAATAAAGTGTTGCTAAAAATTCACCGTTGGAAATAATCATCTGTTACGTATAATGAAGTAATAATCTTCTATAAGAGAAATTTATTAATTTAAGCCGGAATCTTTTAACTTATTGATCATTTACAAGATTCATCTAAACAGAAGTGAAAAATTTAATAAAATAACATTTACTTTAACCGTTAACAAAGTGTCGTTATTGTTCATGTAAGTAACTTTCCCTCATTCCCCTGACGGGAGTCATCAGTGCCGTGGCAAATAACAGTGATCTAAATCATTACAGTCATATATCTACAAAGTGGGACATCACATCCAACAACCCACCTTTACAAGATATCCACGACAAACACTACAGTACAGATCAAGAGGACGAAGAGACATAGGACGATAATTACAAGAATAGTAAATATATCTTGAACTATAGCAAATTTTATAATCTTTCCATCTATACTATAGGAACATAATAGGAATATCCCTCATCGTAAGCCTTTTGTAACAAATTTGGTAAGGAGGCCTCATATGTCCCTTCACGTACAATGTCTCGTCATCATTGAATTATTGGACAATGGGTTTATCGGCATCATTATCAGGAGAAGAAGAAGAGGCTCACTTTTTTCATTTTTTTCAGGAATTATTATGATTCGGTCTTCAAGATCTGAGAAAAATATTACTATCTAGTTCCCTTTCTGAATATCCTTCCTATTTTGACTTCATATTACATACTCTCATTTCCATTTATACTCCAACCATACTGTAAACATATGATCATATCATAATCATTGCTATCTCAACATAGGACATCTTACCACTCACTCTATAACATAATTTCCGAATTTGAAATTCAGTACAATGGAAGTGAATACTTAGCAGTGAACTACATGACCTTTATGACATATCAGATTTAAAAGGAACCGAAATTCTCGCGTAGGGCTACTGCAGTGGGCAGGTCATTTGGCACGAATATGGAATAAAATAAGGGTATGAAAATATTCCTTGTAGGAAAACTAGAGGAAAATCGTCCAGTAGGCAGGCCAAGAATGAGACGGGCGAATACGATTAACCATGATTTTTGAGGGAGGTAATTTATACATGTAAGTTATTCGATTGGAAATACTAACTCAGGATGGAGATGATTGGAGAATTAATAATTTTCGCGCAGTCATCGACCTACGGTTTCGATAGTGACAGTGAATAAGTTATTATCATTATTATTATTATTATTATTATTATTATTATTATTATTTATACAAATGCAGGGGACCTGACATAAGTCATTGCCCATAATTATGAGTAAACAAATAACTGATAACAGTAAATTAAAACAATAGAACATCATAGCAAACAAAATGTGTGTCTCTTGCTTCCCAATATATATTCTTCAGCGTAGCAGAGTAAAGACCTGACACTGTAGCAGGTGGTTTCTGTCCATATTAGTGTTCGTGGAGGACAGTGGGCAATGAGGACTTCTGTAAAATTCAATTTGATGAAGGCGAGATGCAAGACAATCATGTCCTGTGTTGACACAGTCTTCCTATCGATGTTCATATGGCGTCGAATGGATAGTGTTTTTCAATGTTTTTCTTGTATTCGGATCTGAAGATTGGTTTGAGAATATATATTTTTACCGTTTGATTGATATAATTGGTTGCTGAGCGGTAACATATGTTTGAATTAGGTTGCTGTAAACAACTCCTCGTTCTGGCAGCATATCGGGTACTTCATTTCCATTGATTCCGCAGTGAGATGGCATATAGTATAAAACTACTGTCTTATGATTTTGATAAAGATGAATGAATAGTTTCTTGCAAACTACAAATTCCTTGTTTTGAATTTTTTTGAAAGATGTTATTGCTTGTATGGCAACTTAAGAATTAGACAGAATGGCAAAACGGTCATTGATTTTCTGACGGCATATAATTGGTGATAGTGCAGGGTTTAAAGTTAGACTCATCTCTACGTTGTGTACTCTGGAAACGAAAATTATTTCGGCCAAGTAGTCTATCACATAGCAGACATGAGTTCACAAATTATTGTTATTATTATTATTATTATTATTATTATTATTATTATTATTATTATTATTATTATTATTATTATTGCCCAGAGTTTATTAAAAGTTATGAATTGCATCATCATCATCATCATCATCATAGTACATTCACGAATTTAGGTCATTTGTTGACCTGTTTCGGCCTCAAGAGAAACACCATCCAGAAGTCTTTTGAGTGGACGTCCTGGTCTTCTTCTTCCTGCAGGTTGATATCTTAACATTAGTTTGGGTATTCTGTGATCTTCCATTCGATGAACATGTTGTATCCATCTTGACTTATAATCAGAAATTTTGTTTTCTAAAGATTCCATGTGTAATTCTTCTAAGATGTCTTCATTTTTTTTGTGATCTAATAGTGTGTATCCTGCAGTCCTCCGAAGATATCTCATTTCAGCAGATCTAAGTCTCTGTATATCCTTCTGTTTCAACGTCCATACTTCGCTACCATACAAAAGAGTCGGAAGAGCCAGTGTTTTATACACTTACAGTCTTGAATGCTTTTGGACTAACTGTGGCTTGAAGATAGAATTTATTAACCCTAAAATTCTTAAAAATTTAGATATTTTTGCATTTACATCCTTTTCTTCTTCATATGAGATATTGCATCCTAGATATGTAAAATTATTCACCTGCTCCAAAATTTTATTGTCCAGTACAATTTTACTTCTGAATTGCAATTCCATTAAAATAAAATGTATCTAGGAGAAAAACTAATGTCACTTCTCTGAAATGACACGGTGCTCTGGATTCATTTAATAAATGTTTCTATTTATTTCATTTTTTCTCCTTTCGCTACTTTTGAAACCATTTGACCTGGTTGAAGCATTTCTATAAATTCAGTGTTTTCCATTTCAGAATACTTCAAAATAAAATAAATTGGAAAGTTGATTAATATTGTATGTTACATCTAAACGAAAGGCGGGAGTTCTGTGTTCTTTTAACGAAACCATCCTTCTTTACAGCAAAAAATATTTTTTCAACACATGCTTTGGAAAGCAAAGAACGAATATTCTTGAAATATATACTTTGCCATATGCTTTATGATAATAATACTTACTCACTGGCACTATCGAACCCATAGGTTCATGGCCGCACGGACATAAGCTCTCCATACATCCCTATCCTGAGCTAATGCTTTCCAATCATTCCCTGTATAATCTACTTCCCTCAAATCATAGTTAATGTTGTTCTCCCACCTCATTCTTGGTCTACCAACTGGGCGTTTTCCTTCTGGCTTTCCTACAAGAAGTTTCCATGCACGTCTTTCATTCCCCATACGCGCAACATGTTCTGCCCATCGCAGTCTACGGGACTTAACTGTTCTTATTATATCTGGCCTCCTATAAAGACCATGTAGTTCATTGTTATGTAGTCTTCTCCATTCACCTGTCTGTTCATCTCTCTTTGGTCCAAAATTTTTCCTAAGAACTTTATTCTCAAATACTCGTAATCTCCTTTCCTCCCTTAAAGTAAGAGTCCATGTTTCGCACCCATATAATATAACTGGTAGAATAATAGTTTTATATATTTTCAGCTTAACGTTTTTCGAAAGGAGTTGGGACATCAAAAGTCTCTGCAATGCATAATAGCATGCATTTCCAGAATTGAGCCTATGTTTAATTTCTTTGTGCATCTCATTCCTATTTTGTGATTATTGTTCCTAGGTATTTGAATTCAGCCAATTCCTCAAAATTTCCCTCATTTGTCGTTAGCTGTCCATTTCCATTATATAATGTATTTCTACGTGTGACCATATATTTAGTTTTACTGATATTTACTTCCAGTCCTAATTTCTTAGTGTTACTCAATAGTGTGTGCGTGTTGGCCTTTAGTATCTCCTCGCTATCGGCCAGTAGTACTACATCATCAGCATAAACTAACAGCTTATTAATACCATTCAGTTGTAGGCCTTCCTCATTCTCTAAAGATTTAATGGCATGCTCTAGTACAAAATTAAATAGTAGAGGAGATAGTGCATCTCCTTGCTTCAACCCATTCTGGATTTCAAAAGTTTCTGAAAACTGTTTGCCTACACGCACCCTACTCATTGAGCCATTTAGACACATTCGTATAAGTCTAACTAACTTTTAGGAATTCCGAACTCCAGCAGGATACTATATAACTTCTCCCTCTTAATTGAATCATATGCTTTTTGAAGTCTACATATAGTTGATGTACAGTACCATTATATTCCCATTTCTTTTCTAAAATCTGTCTTATACTAAAAATCTGATCTGTTGTAGACCTGTTTCTTCTAAATGCACATTGATGATCTCCTAGAATGTCATCAATATAGGGAGTAAGTCTGCTTACTAATATATTTGTTAGAATTTTGTACGAAGTTGAAAGTAATGAGATGCCCCTATAGTTGTGCAATCAGTTTTATCTCCTTTCTTATAAATTGGTACGATAATTGATTCCTTCCATTCATCTGGAAGAGCTTCTTTTTCCCAAATCATAGTAAGCAACCAGCGTATCTTGTCCATCAATTTTTCTCCCCCTGATTTTATCAGTTCTGCTGGGATCTCATCTGAACCTGATGCTTTGTACATCTTCAATTTTTCAATTGCCATTTCAACCTCTAATGCACTTGGCTCTGCGACTAGCATTTCTGCTGTCTGTAACTTATCCTCCTCAATGTCCTGTTCTGTATGTACATTTAATAGCTGATTAAAATAACTTTTCCATCTATTTAATATACTCTTGGAATCTGCAATCATATCCCCATTTTCATTCCGAATTATGTTTGTTCTAGCCTGAAACCCTTTCTTCTCTATACTAATTCCCTGACATAATTCTCTAATGTTCCTATTTTTTGCATTCATTTCAAGATCATTAATCTTCTCTCTCAAATATTCCCTCTTCTTACTCTTTAGTAACTTGGTGGTTTCCCGTCTAACACTACCCAATTGCTCTAAATTTACCTCATTTGGCTCGTGTAACCATTTCATTTTTGCTAGCTTTCTTTTCTTTACGATGTCGGCACATTCCTCATCAAACCATTTCTTGTTTTGCCTCTTTTTTAAACAACCAATGCTTTCTGATGCTGACAATTTAATAGTATCTCTTATAGCCTCCCATTCTTTATTTATATCAGTTTCTTCTTCGTTTGCCACATTGTCATCTGAAGATTCCAGTACTTCAAATCTATTAGGAATTTTGATTTGGTATTCTTGCCGCATTTCATCATTTTTTCAAGTTTTTTAATTCATATTTTACAGAATCATCTTTAGCGTTTGTTCCTCTCATAAGCGATAGCCGTTGTCTGATTTTCACTCTGATCAGATGATGATCCGAATTGCAGTCTGTCCCTCTAACTGATTTAACATCGATGATGCTACTGTGCCAGCGTTTATCCACTAATACATGATCTATCTGGTTCCGAGTTTCTCCATCTGGGGACGTCCAGGTGTATTTATGAATATCCTTATGCTGAAATGTTGTGCTCTTAACAATGAGATTCTTTGATGTGGCAAATGTGACTAATCTAAACCCCGTTGTCGTTACTATCTTCATGAAGACTGAATTTGCCTATTGTTGGTTTGAATATATCTTCCCGCCCCACTTTTGCATTAAAATCTCCTAAGACAATTTTCATATGATATCGTGAAAGGCTATCAAACAAGCATTCTAATTCGTCATAGAACTCATCCTTGATCTTGTCATCTTTATCTTCTGTGGGGGCATGTACATTTACAATTATAAAATCATGTCGTTTACCCTTTAGAATTATGTATGATATCCTATCACTAACAAACTTAATATCTCGGATAGCGGATAGGATCCTCCTTCTGACTAAAAAACCCGTTCCAAATGCAGGTCTTTCTGCACCCCCATAGTATAATGCAAAGCTTCCTGATTCCTGACTACCTTCTCCTGGCCACCTAACTTCCTGTAAAGCGACTATATCCAAGGGCGATTTATCCAATTCCCGCGTTAATATCTCTAGTGCCCCGCTATTGTATAAAGTCCTAACATTCCATGTTCCTAGGAACATGTCCCTGTGTTTGAGCCTTTGGCATGGGTTCCCTGAAGTAGTCCCCGCCGGAGAACCGAATGGGGGACTATTTGACCTCCGGAAAATTTTACCCCAGTAGAACCCATGTCCGCATTTCTTGACGGTTCTATTTTTACGGTGAAAGATCGTCACTCTTTCGACCAAGGTACTTATTTCGTCTGGCTTATCACCTTCGACCAGTCCGGCATGGGTAACCCTATCGGCAGCAATGCTACCGCCGGCATAGCTCTCAGGATCATTTAAGCACACAAGCCACTCCACCACGACAAGGTAAAGATACCATGGAGGGTTTTATGATAATAATAATAATAATAATAATAATTATTATTATTATTATTATTATTATAATGAAGATGAATTACAATATTCCACTCATCATCTTAATATAATAGCCCAACGATTTAACATGGAAATATCAACAACAAAATCTAAAGTTATGGCCTTTCAAGGGAAATTCCCAGTAAGAAGTAAAATTTGTATTCAGAATTCAATACTAGAGCAAGTTAATTCATTTAAATACTTAGGACATAATCTAACTTATAATGAGGAATGTGATATATTCTTTAAAATACAAAACTATAATAAAGCTTTAAGAATTATCAACCAAGTTTTTAAACCATCAAAAGTGCAGAGACACACAAGAATGAAAATCTATAAAATTTTCGCTAGACCCATAATCTGTTATGGCAGTGAAGCTTGGACCATCAGACCTCAGGATGATCGTCATACTACAGCCACGGAGATGAAATTTCTGCGACGAACTGCAGGTTATAGCCTTCTAGACCACCAAAGAAATTCAACAATAGCCAGAGAGTTAAATATCGTACCTACATCCGAATACCTCCAAGAATATAAAAACAATTGGCTAGCCCATATTCAGCGCATGGATCGTCACAGAATACCAAAACAAATTCTTCACTACATTCCTCGAGGCAGAAGATCTGTGGGTCGACCTTTTCGGAGATGGCGGGAGACCGTAACGGGCCACTGGGCCTAATACTTGAATGGACGATGATCATTATTATTATTATTATTATTATTATTATTATTATTATTATTATTATTATTTCCACTGCTGCGCTGTGCTCTCGGGGTAACGTCGCGACGTTGCCACAAATGCAGCAGGAACGTTTAAGATCGCCGGTCGGGACAGATATACTTGTTAAGGTTTTTCGGGAATTTTCCTCACGTGTAAGACATATGTGGTGAAGCGTTAAAGCCCTAATAGTCTCGGACACCATTTGTCCATCATAATCATCTTGACATATTCACCTTGTTTCGTATGAATGTTCGAGTAAAAGATGTGTCTGGTTTTATAGGACATATTTTTTAAAAATAATTTTTCTTTAATGTTGTTATTGTGTCTTAAACGTTGGTGATGTCTCAAATATGGCCCCATTTTCAGTTTTCCCTCATTCGGGGAGGCCCTTCATGTCCTTATGTGGTCAATAAAAAGTATATAAGTAAACCAAAGTTTAAAAGTCCCTTCCCGAGAGGACGTGTCACAGGTGGCATGACACGTGAAATTAGTTAAAGCAGTTAAAAGGGAGAAATTAAATAGGAATAAGAAATAAAGAATATTATTATTATTATTATTATTATTATTAATATTTAAAATTGCGGATGAGCCCATGTAGGACTATGCAAAGTACTTAGAGGCGTTTCCTTTGAGCCCAAATTTCTTTCATTGTTTTGCTATGAGCTTGTTTTCTCTCATCTGTCCAAGTTGTACCAGTTGTTTTCTTCGGTTTGTCCTCTTGGTCAACTTGCCACTTATTCACGTTAATTATAAATATATCTCTGTTTGGGATATCTTCTTTAGTAATTCCTGCCAATTTTAAGACCTTTTGACTTCATCAATACACTTCATAGTATCCACTGGAGCTTTCCATTATCTGTTTTGTAAGCCTATTTGATTTCATTCGTTTAATATGGCCATAAACTTTCAACATTCGTTTTCTAATATCACTATGAATGTCTGTATATATTTTTATTTCCTTTTTACTTGTGAGTCTAAATGCTTCATCTATGACTTGTGGACCTAACACTTTATTATTATTATTATTATTATTATTATTATTATTATTATTATTATTATTATTATCATTAATATTATAATAGACTCATTCAACAAAACTTTTTTATGTTTCTTTCTGTAATTGTTTTCGTCAGTTGTCAAAGCAAATACAGGATTTAAATTTTATTATGTCAAATACATAAATTGTAATCATCATTTCAAACTTTTCAGCGACGATTATACATGGATATTAAAATGTTATTAGATCTGGCATCAATGATTGCAGGTAATCACGGAAGAGACATGTAACGTATGTTTATCGCTTCCTCGCCTCTATTTCTAGTGTTTGCTATGTCAGCTGTCTATAAAATAACGCAATAACGTAATAGTAAAACATAAAATACAGTGTAAATATCATACATTTAATTTTTATATGATGGGCCACACTTATGAAATGTTATGTACGATATGCGAATATGTCCAATGTGCGGGAGCTTTGAAGACGAGATACATATACTAGGAAAATGTAACGATTTATAATATTGGAGGCATCAGTTATTACCGGAAAGATTTCTAAATTCAAATCATGGAAGATTGGCATGCTACGAGTTACTGGTAAACCCAGAAAATTGGATAAACAACCTGGGTAGATTTCTGGACAAAACGCGGAAAATAAGAACAACACTTATTCAGGAATAAATAAATATGTTAGCAAATTGCAATGCCATTAATTCTTAATAATTCTACATAACTAAGTTAATGTATAATGTAATTGTATTGATATCTAATTGTAATATTGCTTTTTTTTTTTTGTTTTTAAACATCAACTTATTGTAACGGACTTTCAAAAGCACGTACGGCTTACTGTCCGTGCGATCCATATTTGTAAATAACATTGTACGTATCTTACTTTTAGTTTAATAAAGTCCTTATGTATGCATGTAAATGTTATGTAACAAAATGACAGATCGGAAAAACGTTTAAATATTTAGTATATTTTCGTACAGTTTTCTGTGATTTGAGCAACGTTAATGGTTTTTGGAAAATACTGTATATATTACGTCCACCGCTATGATCTCGAGGTAGCGTGCTGCCTTGTCACGCAGCGGGTCCGGGTTCGATTCCCGGTCGGGACAGGCTCATGGGAGAAGTTTTTTTCTGGGTTTTTCCTTACCTGTAGAACAAATGTCAGGAGGCTTAGGGCCCAACGGTCCCCGAAAATCATCCAGCCATCTTCATCATCCTTATCATTATCGTCATCTTCCTTCACCGGTGTGATAAGCAACGGGAAGCTACCACACCTATAATTCCCTAGTAAAGCTGCAAAGCATAGATTGAAAATTATATGATTGCAGTGAAAGACCTGCCCTCGGGCAGAACTACTATGGGTGATATATATTACCAATCCATGTTTATCATAATTTTAATCTGTTATTGGTCTATGCTTTTCCAGCCAATCAAATTCTATTTTGTGTGGGAATCATCACATATTTAGAAATCCAATCGATCGTTCCGTAACTTACTTTTTAAAATCGTCATATGACATATGTAACCAAACGTTGAAAATAAACACAAGACAGGAACTAAACTAGAGTGTGTATTTCTGAGCTAGGTCAAGATAAATAGCGTTGCAAATACTTACTGTTAAATACTGAGCTTAACAACCCATTGTAAGAAAGGAACGCACAAAATCAAACATGGAGGGAGAGCTAGTACAACTGCAGGGAAGAAATCATTTGCATTAATCCAAAAACGTTGACCATCAAGCTGCCACCTCTAGTTTGTATTGAAGCTAGCAATTACTACGTTTTGAAAATATGAGATTCTTCCGTCTGAACACGCTCACTCACCCCTGACATCACTGCAACAATAGTACCCCTACAGCTGATTGTTCAGCGCAGCATTTAACAGTAAATCACACATTTCTGTGTATATTACCAAGAGGTTAAATTGTTCTTCATCATCCAGGGATTAAGCCGTTAGCTTAACTCGTTGGCTCGTTATGTTTCATGAAAGTTAGAATTGTTAGAATTGCATGTAAACATTTAGTAATGTAAATTATCTCCTGAATGTGTTACATTATACCTGTACTCACAAATATTAATTTGAGTCGAACAATGGCCAAATTATGTTAGGTGAGCTGTGATCGTTCCCCAAGACTTCTGCGTACAATGAAAGACTTGGTCACCCAGCAATCTAAGGATTGTCTAGTTGTAAATACGTGAATTTCTTGGCATCTAGTAAAATATGTTATGCTCATGGTTAATAAAGTGATTTCCTGAAAAATTATAATTTTATAATTTACAACTTATTCCCAAAAAATTTGCTAACATCTTAATATTGGATTGTGGGCACTTCTTTTTACAGAAAATACAAAATTTGAAGACTGATAATCGAACAAGAGGCTCTGTAGCCATGAACGGTCAGTACAAGACTGTATGCCGCAACGATATTAATTATCTATATTTCTGTAGCGGATAATTACATTCTGGACAAATATTATCGAACATATTGAAGCTCAACTAATTAAATCATTAGTAATATCCAACCCAGAGTATAATTGCTGCACGAACCTAAGTTCTCCATATATTTCTATCCTGACCTAAGTAAAGTAAAAGTAAAGTGATCCCGCAACAGGCCTCAGGAGGCCCTTGGGGTAGTAGGAGGTTAAGGCTCCCACTTTTTCTAGACAATCGGCACTTTATGTCAGCCGGGTTGTCAGCCCTGCGTGACGGCCGCCTTTACCCCCAGAACAAGCGTCTGGTACTCATTTCCGTTAGAGGCTGAGTCGACCCCAGGGCCATAGAGCCGCCAGAGGGTTTGGGTCAGTTTAAAAATCCTGACCCCAACGGGACTTGAACCCTCGACCCTCCGGCTTGTAGCTCAGTGCCATAACCACTACGCTACGGCTAAGTTCTCCATATATTTCTATCCTGACCTAATGTTTTCAAATTGTTTCATTTCTTATTAATTTTGCCAAATGATCCATAATATATTATACTCTCATCGTTTTTTCTTTCTTTCTTTTTTTTCTGTCTTCTACAAGAAGTTTCCATGCCATTCTTTCATTCCCCGTTTATGTTAAATATCATATTTATCGCGGTAAACCAAAATTAAATTTTCTTATTAAATACAATTTTCCGTGTATCATGTAGTTTACTGTTATTAAGATTTCTCTATTCATCAGTCTGATCGTCTCCCGATGTTGCAAAAATTTCATAAGCTATTTATTATCAAATATCCCTACTAATTTACACTCCCTTAAAGTAAGAGTCCAGGTTTTGCATCCATGTAATGCAAATATAAAAATCTCAGTTATATATATGACATGAAAAGAAAAAGAAATGCCTGAGTCGGGATTTAAACCTGAGTCTCTAAACTAGAGCGCTAATCGTACATAATTTAGAGACTCGGGTTCAAATCCCGGCTCAGGCATTTATTTTTCTTTTTTATGTCATATTTGCCTTCACTGACAAATGCCATAGGTATGATATCTATATATACGGAGCATTATATATATATATATATATATATATATACTGTATATATATATATATATATATATACTTAACCTTTCTTAGACAAGTTGGAATGACAGAAGTCCCTGTAATGCATAATACTAGATATTTACAACAGTACTTAAGCTAAGTAAATTAATTATGTGATCTCTTACCGCGGTTCAGTACCCGGTAGTGTGACCAGAGATGAGTTCATTTGCTTGTGAAACAGCCAACACTTAATTTATTGATGTAGAATCCCTAGAAACAATAAAATACAATGTTAGAAATGAATCCTTACCCTTTCTTCGCCAGTTTTACTTAGACACATCAAAGTTTTAATATAAATAATTTTCCTGTTAGCCACTGTTTGTTTATCAGTGTTTTATTGGCCTTAACTAAATTATAACTTCAAAGGTAATGAGTATATCACTGCTACATCTCTCCATGGCGCGACAGGTCTAGAAGGCCCTTGGCCTAACCACCGACACATGGCCTCACATCTCCATGTATTAGTCACAAAGGTAGACGATCATCCAGCCAGTGTAAGGGTGATATGTGGTCGGTATGTCGAGTCCCCCAGCCATTATAGCTGGTTTTCTCAATCTGGAGCCGCTACATATTGTAGCTACCTAAATGCTTCACGATGCTGGGTGGGCACCGGTCCCATACTGACCGAAATTCAATGAGAAAATGTTTCCCCCATGGAGTCTCGAACCAGCGCGAGTCCCGTAGCTCTGCGTCAAATCATCTTGCCTTAACCACTCGGCTAGGTCACGGAATAATTACATACCCTATTACAAATAAAACCAGTTCCCACTATGTAGTCATATTTTGACAAATCGGCAAAGAAAAGATATTTTACCGAAGAGTATGAATCAGGTGTAACTTGATTTCATACTAGTATCGGTTATTTAGTATTCGCGTAATCTCGTGTCCATCATGCAGAGACTGGCGTAAATTTGCGAATTACTTAGCAAGTCGAATTAGGTTCAGATTTTTCTGGTTTACGGAATATATATTTCTTTAAAAACTCAATTTTTGATTTTAGCTTAATTAAAAGTATCGGACTACAGTGATAACAAACCATGAACGACCATAAGAGCAGGCCTACATACTGCATATTATCGTATACTTTGACACAAATTTAATATCTACTTATTCCATTAGTTACTATAATAAAAATATTCTTCTTCTTCTTCCTTTCATGTGATAGACGTAGGGGTCTGTTACGGTCTCAATCCAACATTTGAAGGGTCGGCCAAGGATCTCCTGTCTGGTGGCTGGTGATTTAAAATTTGACGTGTTATTTTTGTTCTGCCCATTCTTCTTACGTGAGATTTCCTGTTGTTTCTATATTATTGCACATATTTCATGACTGATTCTGTTTGTAGTTCTTTGAGAATCTCAGAATTCCTTTTATGGTCTGTTCTTAAGTAACCTGCAGTACGTCTCAGAAATTTAATTTCTGCCGCAGTTAGTCTTTGTTCATCTACACTGCGAATTGTCCAGGTCTCACAGCCGGAACATAATATGGGTCTGGCCAGTGTTTTATAAATTCTAGTTTGTGTATGTTGCTGTACTGTGTTTGGCTTCAACAGCTATATGTTTATCATTCGAAGAAAAATGTAGGCTATAGCATTTAAAAAGTACACTGTCGGTCTTGATCAACTAGCGGTTACTATGTTCGTTTCTAGCTCCGAGGTACGCGAGGACAAACTCGATCTGGGTTTATGGGTTCTTCACATATTAAAACTCCTGAGTATGAATTTTTTTAAAGGGACTGAATTGTGGGTCCCATGTGGTAGATTTTCGGCACGTAAAAAACAGCAAGCTTTAAAATAGAACCCTCTTTATAAAAATGGTCGGCCTATTTACGCCCGTATATTTATTGCAACCTAATGAAATTAGATAGCGTCATTAAATAGAATAAAGCAATTACAATATTTTTGCAACCTGATAATTTTAGTGAATTCCGAAGGAGGCTGTTCTCATGAAAACGTTTTTAAATTTGTTTTTATACGTCTTCGCCAATCCTATCTAGCAGACACCAAAAATGACTACAACCAAAATGTGTATATGTACAATCTTGTGTTAACGCTCTTCAGGCCAAAATGTTTGTTTCATAGAAACAAAATTTGGCATACATCTATTAATTTAAAAAAGTGAGACCTAGTTTCTTAACCGTTTCCGTGCTATAGCCGTTTGAAATCAAGCATTGCCTGAACGTACGTCTCGTGTCTCAACAAATAATAGCTTCGCAATTCGTCCGCCTGCAGAGTTACATGATGAGGGGCGCTTACGTCGGATCACGTGATGTCAATTGACGTTTATCCTACCTCTCGGAGCCGCGTGTATTTCAGTATTAGAGCAACATGGTCGAGTACATCTTTGCTGAATACACCGACATGATCCTTCTGTATGGCGAAGCTCGGGGTAATGGAAGAGCTTTTCGTCACCTTTTTTCAAGATCGTTTTCCACAACGTCCGACTCCATCGCATACATTTTGTCTCCATAATTACGTAACGATTTCGAAAAAGGGGTACCTTCACAGCCAGCAGGAATCACTGTGGTGCTCCAAGGAGACGCCGCACTCCCGAATTGGAAGAGGCCGTACTACATCAAGTTGATGGTAACCCGTCAACAAGTACGCCAGCAATTGCACGTGTAATGGTTGTTGCTCCTATCACTGTCTGGAATGTTATGTATGAACAACAACTACATGCATATCACCTTCAAAGGGTACATTCACTACTTCCAGCCGATTTTCTCCACGCGTTGAGTTCTGTGCGTGGTTTCTGCACCTCTACATCAACGAGCCCCTATTTCCATGGTCACAGATGAATGCACATTTACTAGTGATTGTGTATTCAATTCACGAAACAGCCATGTCTGGGCAGACGAAATCCCTCATGCCGCGCATGTCCAGGGATTCCAACACAGATTTTGAATTGATGTGTGGGCAGGTATCCTGGATGGTCATGTGATTGGACCGTACATGCTTCCATCCAGACTAACAGGTCCCATCTACGTGATCTTCCTACAACAAGTATCGGGTGTGTTGTTGGATACTGTGGTTTGAACGTCCGTCAAGACATGTGGTTTCAACATGACGGCGCATCCCCTCACTTTTCACTTCATGTTCGGAAACATCTGGACCGACGATTCGGACAAAAATGGATTGGCCAATTGCATGGCCTCCACGATCACCGGGTTTGACTCTATTGGACTTTTTCCTCTGGGATCGTATGAAGAGTTTGTTTTATGACACTCTTGTAGAGGCAGAAGAAGATCTGGTGGCACGAGTTGTGATCGCTGCAGGAGAGATTGCAGATACACCAGGTGCGTTTACCAAAACATCATTCGTAAGTACAATGTGTGCAACGAAGTTACTGGTCGCCACATCGAACCGCACTATAGTCAATCTGAATGTTAACCATCATCTCAAAAGGACAAAAAAGTTTAAGTTTGACTGTAAACAGTGTTTGTGAAAAATGATTCAGATTCCATTTTGTTTCTTAGGTTATTAATTTGTTTAATTGTAAAACAAGTGATGTACTGTGTCACGCCTCATAATAAATTACTTGTAAAAGTGGTCGCATTAAAACACGTTTTCAAACGGCTATAGCACGGAAACGGCAAGTTTCCAGACATGGTTTCCAATCCTAAATAGAATCAGTTCAGTCCCCTCTACAAGTGTTAGAAGATTGTAAGGGGAATTTTAGAGCAACTAATCAGTTAATATTAACTGTGCATTTGCATGATTAATTAATATTTAAAGAGTGTTAACTGAATTTCGGCCAGTAAGGGAACGGTTTCAAACCAGCATCGTGAGGAATTTGGATAGCTACAATAAATAGCGGTTCCAGGTTAATAAAATCAACTATAATGGGACTCGACATGCTGATCGCATGTCACCCCTATACTGGCTAGATGATCGTCCACCTCTATAAATGACAAGTGGGCGTGAGGCTAGCAGTCGGCTGGTAGCCAAGAGCTTTTTAGGCCTAATATATCATGACATTTTTTATTCTAAAATGGTTTAAGGCTTGAGTCAGTATTCAATTGTTTAACTTTACATTACAATTCTACATTATAAAACTTTACAGGCCAACGATTTGCTTTCTGTCCGCTGTAAATTCTCGACATATTACAAACATAATGGTACAATAGAGTAGTTCGGTGTATACATGTATTACTCGACCGCATTAACTTTTTAGCCGGTGAGGGGAAGCAATGGCGCTAGTGTTGAAGAGGAGAAAAATGTCTCCTTCCAACGTTGATACAAGGGAATGGCTGGGCAAGTGGTATACTCAGTGGCAAAATATAGTGGTAGACCTATTTGAAATAGGAGATGAGGTTAATAAAAGATCATCGGAGGTTGTATGCCTACGGATTTCTGGATAATGTGCCGTACAGAGAAATTAATTCAGCACTGATATCCAACTACTGTCTGGCAAACTTAAATGTGTATATACTGTGAATATAGGGTCCAACGTTGGCACTTGAGATTGTCACTAACAACTGACTATACATGACTGACGGATAATAAACACTGTTACTGCAACCTGAGACAAGGGTCTACTACCTCCAACCCCTACTCACCCATACCACATTCTTTTAGTACCCAGTTTTCCCGCATTGGAAGTTAATGTCGTCGAGTAATACAGTACCGTATTTACTGTCTACAGACTTAGTATAGTAAATGAATGCTTGTCACAAAAGCTCAGCTATCTCGATTATGAACGTTGGTATCCTTAACGAGCAAAGGAAATACAAGTCCATCACAACTAGAATACAATTTTGACGATGACGCTAGTAATACTTATTTAACGATACATTGACGCAAATGAGTAAAGGAAGAGGGCTTGTATAATGCTATTGTACAAAATCAGTTTTTAAAACGATATCAAGCTTTATTGTTTTGGTAGTACCATAAAGTTGGATAATCAGGAAAAAACGAGGACTTGTGATGTTCATACGTTTTACACATGACGTCATAATGAATAGCAATCACTTGCTGAACAAGCTTGTTGATTCTGAGTTCACTAAATTCTATATTTGGCGGCTCAGACATTTTTTTCTTTGCGCTCCCCTTTACTCTACTCTACTTTTCCTTCCTTTACTTTAGTTTAATCTCTCCCTTTGTGGGCACATTTACGTGCCCAGCGTCTCCCGGCCCTTGGGGTGATGCCACCTGTCACATACATACTTTATTGATCAAACAAGTGCACAGAAAATCTCCCTGGATGCTCCTATGAGTTAACATGAACATTATGAAAGGCAGTTGAGTCACCCCTGTTAAACAATGTGAATATAAAGGTTTATATGGTGGTCGGACTATTGGAGCCTTAAATATCCCTGACGACATAATTACATAATAAAATAATCGTAATAAATAACCATTTGGATTACATATACGTTTTTAATATCGTGGGCTGATGTCAATGAACAGTGATAAGTAATATGTATATATATATATATATATATATATATATATATATGGTATGATAAGAAAAATAAATGCCTGGACGGGATTCGAACCCGGATCTCTGAGTCTGTACCTCAGCGTGATATCCATTACACTACCAGGCGAATCCAATTCAAACACTTATTTTTCTTATATATGTATTATACTCTCCATTATTACTAGATGTCGCGAGAACACTGTCTTCACTGCCATCTAGTAGCTGACTATATCAAGTAAGCAAATTAAAGAGAATATTTATTTTACTTTATAGCAGTGACGCTTTATCGATGTTATAATTAAATTTTTAACATTGAGCAATGCAAGCTTAATATGGTATGATAAGAAAAATAAATGCCTGGACGGGATTCGAACCCGGATCTCTGAGTCTGTACCTCAGCGTGATATCCATTACACTACCAGGCGAATCCAATTCAAACACTTATTTTTCTTATATATGTATTATACTCTCCATTATTACTAGATGTCGCGAGAACACTGTCTTCACTGCCATCTAGTAGCTGACTACATCAAGTAAGCAAATTAAAGAGAATATTTATTTTACTTTATAGCAGTGACGCTTTATCGATGTTATAATTAAATTTTTAACATTGAGCAATGCAAGCTTAATATGGTATGATAAGAAAAATAAATGCCTGGACGGGATTCGAACCCGGATCTCTGAGTCTGTACCTCAGCGTGATATCCATTACACTACCAGGCGAATCCAATTCAAACACTTATTTTTCTTATATATGTATTATACTCTCCATTATTACTAGATGTCGCGAGAACACTGTCTTCACTGCCATATATATATATATATATATATATATATATATATATTCTTTTCATTCCAACCCCCAACAAAATACTTTAATGAATTGTACCCTAATTGTAAAGGAAAAAAAGAAATTCCAAATGTAGAAATATAGGGTATATTGTCTTTTATGACATTTCTGGTTTTATCCCCTGGAATTGGCGGAATTGTAATCCATTTCTTAGGTTGGGGCACCTAGAAGGCGGAGTTACGTTACCCCAATGATATAATGGGTGATAAATGATAATGAAGTGCCAGGAGAGTCCTTAAACTAAACTTAACCTAAATTCCAGACAATGGCCAACCACAGGAATAATTCCCTTTAAGCAAAAATTCCTATGGTTTGACCGGGAA
The DNA here is from genome assembly GCA_030220185.1 of Diploptera punctata. Classification (NCBI taxonomy): domain Eukaryota; kingdom Metazoa; phylum Arthropoda; class Insecta; order Blattodea; family Blaberidae; genus Diploptera; species Diploptera punctata. The sequence continues at coordinate 1,214,417 of JASPKZ010000432.1, forward strand.
TCGAACCCGGGACCTCACGAACTGTAGTCAGAATCGCTGAGGACTAGTCCATGAGGATGCTCAGATATAAATGTTAACATTAGTAATTTAATATGTGAGATATAACAATGCCTTTGTTCCATTTACAGAAATTAAGAAACGTACTTTATACTTTCGTTAAAAGTTAATTTATACGTGTTGCATTATAAATATTTGTATTTTTATATACGTAATAAACGACCTATACTATCAAATGTTCAGCATATTTTCTTCAAAGTTCTCGCGCTTCCCCTTAAACATTTCGGTGCCGTTCCAGGGAGCCGCGCTGCTAGTTTGATAATCTGTACCCTATACCATTTAATTATAAATCAGGTACTCCAGCCGACCATGCCACCAGCACAAATTTATATAAGAAATAAAAAACACATGGTTTATTGTTACATTATTAAATAATTAGCATATATATATATATATATATATATATATATATATATATATATATATAAACATCTAAATATACAAAAAATTCTGATTATAAGTCAATATCATGCAACATGTTCATCGAATGGAAGATCACAGAATACCCAAACAAAGTTAAGATATCAACCTGCAGGAAGAAGAAGACCAGAACGTCCACTAAAAAGACTTGTGGAAGGTGTTTCTCTTGAGGCCGAAACAGGTCAACAAATGGCCTAAATTCGTGAATGTCCTATGCTGATGATGATGATGATGAAATATACAAGCGTTACTGTTATAAAGTTAACATTCTCTTTAAATATGCTTACTTGTTATAGTGGCCACTAGATGGCAGTTGGAACGATAACCCGCTACCTCTCGTGTAAATTGAGAATACTATATATAATAAAAATAAATGTTTGTGTTAGGATTCCTGAGTAGCTCAGATGGTTAGTGCACTAAACTTACAACGTTTAGAAACTCGCGTTCAAATCCCGACTCAGGCTTTTATGTTTCTTTTCATGTCATATATATATATATATGTTTGTGTGTGTGTTGATTTTTTCCCGAAAAGAATCACAGAAATGCCTTAAAATGAAGTGAGAAGTCCAGCTCAACTAACCTAAAATTGCCATATTTACAATGTAAAATCTATATTATTCATTGCTCAAACAAAGTAGCTAACTTATCACAAAAACACGCTAACAAACAAGAAAACGTAATCACAAAAACCAATCAATGATTCTCGAAAAAAAATCTCACTTAAATGAAACTAAAAGTCATTTGCACAGATTACATTGACTCAGACGCAACAAATAATGTAATATCTAAAAGACGACTTAAATAAATTAAATTACTCTAAGCTGTAGAATTAATAAATAGAGGGGATAAAATACTGACATGAATGCGGTTAAACACGGACATGAATATTTATTATCGACAGAGCTGTATTGTTGAAACCTGTTGTTATCGACAGAAACATTGGTATTCGAGGCTATGACAAGATATACACCGGTAATATCTATATAAGATTTTTTTTTTTTCATATTTACGAATAAAATGAGTTAAAATTATTAAATGCCATAGCATGTAATATCTAAGAGCTAACCTAACGTAATTCAACAACTCTAACATCATCATCATCTGTATTCATGGATTAGGTCTGTTGAACCGTTCCGACTTCAGCCCATCTCTTTCTAGGTCTGCCCACATCTCGGATGCCTTTAGGTTTGTATTTTGTTATTTGTTTTGGATATCTATCTTCATTCATTCTTTCTATGTGTTGCTTCCATTTTTGTCTATATGTATCTATTTTATCAGTTATTGCAAATATTTCAAGTTCCTGTCTTATTTCTGTGTTCTTGATTCTGTCTTCCTTAGTGCACCCGTTAACAGATCTCAAAAATTTCATTTCTGCCGCCGTTATCCTACTTAGATCTTGTTTTTTATGCATCCAGGTTTCTGATCCATAGAGGCTGGTAACCTCTACTAGTAAAAAATAACTTACTCATAAACTTCAACAACTCTAACATATAAAATTAATAAATAGAGAGGGTAAAATACTAAACATAAACGCGGTTAAATAATTTCAGTTTTTCAAATTATTTACGAGTAAAATGAGTTTAAAATATTTGAATTCCATATCTAAATACATTCAATATACCGTTTTATGAATATATGTTGCATTAAACGAGTAGAAGAAACGTGCTATAAAAATGCAATTACATATGAGTGAACAAGTTGGCAATAGACTATAGCTGCAATATCTGTTATTACGTTCGTAATGTTCTCCGATCGAATAGTCAAAGTAGCCATGATGGTGGTATAGTGGGCTAGAATATCCAAATATCTTAGCGTAACCAGAAACGCTGACTAGATAGCCTGGCCAATGTTAAAATTCAGTATTTTTAAATACATAATTTTCAATTGAGAACTTAGTACGTTAAACAGAGTATCTATTTTGATCCGTTTAATGTAGAGATCCTATGTTAGAAACGTAATACTAAAACACTCTCACGGGACACAAGTTTTATTGTAACGCAAGAGTACTGCTGAGTTTTTTTTTTTCTCCACTAGACAGGCAAACTGTGTTGCGTTCCCTAATCCCTCTCGTGCACTCTACGTCATGTATCCAGGAAACTCTCACTGTTCTCTACCTGAGGTCATGTAGATTCTGATTATGTTGACAAGATCACTGTATTGATTTTGTAAAGTGATTTCATTGATCATTTCATTATGATAATAAGATTGAATAACCTTTTTTATAGAATTCGATAATTGTCCTTCACGAATATAGACGGCAGAGTGATCAATAATCGTCAATAGAGTTATAGGTATATCATCTTAAACTAGCTGACAGCCGGAGTGGGCTGCCATGTCTAAATAAATAAATGTGTTTTTATATTTAGTTGAATAAGTAAAAAGAAAAATAATTACAAATGTATAGGTACCCAGTGATGATTACATGGTGTTGCCCAGAAATCTACTTAATCCATTCTTCTTGCATTAATAGTCTTATAAAGGGATATAGATCGGGGAAAGAAGAGTTTCAATGACCATTCGGGTAGAATGACTGAGACAAAAATGATTATTGTGGGTTATCCATAAAAGCTAAACATATGTTATGGCGGATTTTTTTGTAGAATTTCTTTTGAGGTATCCAATTCTGTGTACAATAATGTGATGTATTTGTTATAGTTTTAGCAGCATATGTTATATAAGGGTCCAAAAGCTACTTTTGTTTAGTGCACCGATCCACCTTTTTATTTTAGCTCCGGTCCTAAAGTACGCAGAGTATTATGACATATAGGTTATGTTAATTGTCTCAAAAAATCTCTAAATGATGGGATAAAACCCATTCAAATCGGTAACGTAGTTTGAGTCCATAAAGGACGGACAAACAGAAAACATACAGAAAGACTCACACTCATTTTTATACATAAAGATTAGACATACTTACATACTTAATCATCGTAACTACCCTGCTTAATTTCTTGTTCTAATAGAGTGAATAAAACGCTTGAATTTGATGTGACAATATACAATATTTGTAATTAATATGCCAGCTATTGTGCACTAGGGTGGGCCGAAAAAACTATTTTTTTTTCTATTTCGAAGTTGTAATAGCACGGAAACGTTGCGAATTATATAGACAAAAGAATAGAAAAAATATATCAAAATCGGTTGACATCTTCCGGTCGCGCAAAGGCTCTAAAGTTTGACAAAATATGAAAAAAAAACTTCATTTTTTAGATTATTTCTTTAATATTTTAATTAGATGTTTTCGTATTGTAATAGTTTGTAACGTATTCAAATAGAGTCTAGAACATTGTGTTTTAATTTGGTTTAGATCAGATGATATCTTCCGGTCGCGCATATGCTCCAAAATTTGCCAGAATAATGAACAAGTTATATTTTTACGCACTGTTGGTATTTGATAAATAACTTCCAGAGTATTGATTGTCAGGTCCCACACATAGACATAAACGTGCTTAGCAAAGATCAGCAATATCTGCTTGACATTTAAAAAAAGAAACAATTGCTAAAGTTTTTTTTCATATTTTGCCAAACTTCACAGCCTTTGCGCGACCGGAAGATGTCAACCGATTTTGATAATCTTTTTTCTTTTTTTTTAGCTATCTAATTAGCAACTTTTCCGCGCTATTACAACTTCGAAATAAAAAAAAATAGTTTTTTTCGGCCCACCTTACTGTGCACTGTTGCTATCTTTTACGTCACCTTTAACTTTGTAATCTGGTAATTTATAATAGATTATTTTCATGGAATATGTGGCCACACGTATGCAAGAAAAATAGCGTAGGCCTGTGTGGTTTAGTTTGATAGCACTAAAGCAAACTTGTGTATGAAGTCACCGAAGGAAATAGATGTATGTTTTTGAGTGCCAAAACTATGGAAAAAACAGCCACCGGGATTGGACATAAATGTTAGCACCGCCACTGGACACCAATTCAGTGTAAAAGGAGAAAAAAAAACTCTAACCGTGTTGCTGGGTTAAGGAGGCATTACCTTTCAGTCGGGCGCAATATTCTGACATTCGAGTTCGGGCGCAATGTGCCTGATCAGCACACGCTTAAAAAAATATTCAACACTGTTTGCCAATCTGAACAACGGGAAGTCGAAGAAATGTTATTGTTAGGGATGTCCAATGAATAAAATATTCAAAATTTGCTGCTAGAAAACTTTTTATTCGATATAATATTGATTAAACAAATTTGTGACAAGCCTCCAAACAAAATGATATAAAAGTATGAACAAGTTAGGTTCAGTTCAAATACACTTGAAAATAGTTCACATTATCAACACTTACCCTATGTTTTTAGCAAAATGATTCAATAATATAACATTATTTAGTCTAAATTAGTTAAATAGTTATTTGTATCTTTTTGCAAATACTTTTAAAAACACATCTTCAATAAAGTAACGACTTCGGGCGCAATGAGCTTCTCTGAACAAACTATTTACAACCCGCCGTGGTATTGGTCGAGAGCGAACTGAGTGGGGTGGTTGTTTAGAGCAGGTAAAGAGAAACAACTACTCGGATGCCCAGTCGTCAACGCCGTCTGATGACAGTGGAATGGAACAAAATTTACAACCTGTGCCTCTCAGATCAGATGCGCCGGACGGAAGGTTGAGGAGCGTTAAAGCGGCATTCCCGGCAACACCACCATCCTAAACCAGAGGTGACATACAGTCAGAGACTACCATCGTTATCAAAGACAAGAGACACGACAAAATGAGATGAGAGAAGCAAGAAAATGCTGACACTTAGAAAGCTGCTACAGAACAAGGAGAACAACAGGATGAAAGAAGATGCAACATATTAAAAGAAAGTAAGCTGAAGAGGCAATTAAGGAAACTGAAAAGAATCCATTCCACATACTACGTCCTAGATAACCGTACTTTCCAGTATAAGATCTCCATAAAAATGGGAAGAACGCATGGATAACTAGAAATGAGACCTAACCAGATACAAGGAGTAAATTGGACCCTTCATCTTAGAAGAAGTGATGCTAGTAATAAAATTAATAAAGAACAACAAAGCTCAAGGACCAAATGGCCTATTCGGCGAGTATTTCAGAGCATTCCTACAAAATACAACATAGACACTGGTAGAAGCAATAAACAAGTGCCTACAGACTGGGGACATCCACGGCACTTGGAAACGGCAGCAGTAAAACTTTTATATAAAGTGAAAGGAGACCCGGAAAGTCCAGACTCCTACAGAGTGAATAGCGCTAGAGGTCGTAACCTTCAAAATATTGGCAATGTTGCTAACGCGGTGATTAACCGAGATGTTGGAAAATAAGTTGCCATATGAGATTTACTATTTTATAAAAGATATATCAACTGTAGTAGCAGTGGAAGGCTAGTTAAAGAAGATATAGGAAGAACTTAAGGAAATCCGCGAGAAACTATACGTAGTCTTCATTGACTAGAATAAAGTTTTCGACACCGTACACCGAAGACGACTCATGAAAAAGTTTACTGTTCTCGCACGACAGACATGGACGACAAGACTGGTGAACAACACTCTATCCAAAAATCATCTCCTGATAAGTAAAAATATTGAAAACTCAAAGGTAGGGGTCTCTAAGGTGACCCACCAAGCCCACTCCTCTTCAACGTCTTCGTTGAGGATCTGGAGACAACTGTACAAATAATCTCCAAAGTAAGTATAGCCTATATAATTGTATCAACGCTGATGGTATATGACTGGCCTGCAAAAAGAGAGATGACCCCCAGCGATGAACAAATTTAAAATAGTGGACACAGGAGAATGAGCTAACGATAAACAAGAAAAAATAGAACTGATAGTCTTCAGGAAAGGAGAAAGGGCAAACGCTGGAAACTCGAATACCTGCAATGGTCAACCAATCAGGTGGAAAACAGCTTCCGATATATGGGAATAGCATCTCAGACAAAGGCAAATCGTTCCGAGTACATCTTGAAGAGAGAATAACAGCAGCCGTTAGAGGCACGAATGACGTCCGCACCATTAGGAAGCCATCACTAGACGCAGCCATGGAATTGTTTGAAGCAAAGGTATCACTAAGCATAACATATGATCTCCAGCTTATATGCACGTTCTTGAGCACAAAAACAACTACCATATATAGGAAGGTTAAGAGAGAGATATTTAAAGAATAGCCTTGCAGTAACGATTACACTCCCGACAGACTGGTATAGTAGCTACCCAGAAACACTTTCTATATAGATGATCTAAGTTTGAAACTGTTACTTCCAATCACACCAAATGTAGACACATTTCTAGAAGAAAGGGCTAAAAAGATAATGGAAATAGACCCGGAGTTTCCACGCCGCAATGACGGATAGGAGGTGGAAAAAGGCAAGCTGCGTCACGCCGTGACTTGACTGGCGATCACGCCTTCAACGATGAGCTATGCAGAGAGAAGAGATGGCATCGTCCCTCCCAGAACTATGTGGTCAGAAGTGCGAGACTTATCATTTTGAGTTTTGTAGAAACAGTGCAAAATCGCTGAAAGAATATGTTGAAAAATGAACTATCCTCTGCCCGTTTGGGTGCAATTTCTATTATAGAATTCAACTCCATAGTTCCTCTTTTCATAACTACAAACAGAACGACGTATAGAAGTACATTAAACAAAACATTTACTGTAAAATTACACACATGCACACAAATATACACTCACTTACTTACTTATTCACTGGCACTATCCAACCGGTAGGTTCATGACCGCGCGGGCATAAGCTCTCCATACATCCCTATCCTGAGCTAATGTTTTCCAATCATTCCCTGTATAATCTACTTCCCTCAAATCATAGTTAATGTTATTCTCCCACCTCATTCTTCGTCTCCCAACTAGGCGTTTTCCCTCTGGCTTTCCTACAAGAAGCTTCAATGCAAATCTTTCATTCCCCATACGTGCAACATGTCCTGCCCATCGGAGTCTACGAGACTTAACTGTTCTTATTATATCTGGCTTCCTATAAAGACCAAGTAGTTCATTGTTTAGCAGTCTTCTCCATTCACCTGTCTGTTCATCTCTCTTTGGTCCAAAAATTTTCCTACGTAGGCCTACTTCTATCTCAAATACTTGCAATCTCCTTTCCTCCCTTAAAGTAAGAGTCCATGTTTCGCACCCATATAATATATCTGGTAGAATAATAGTTTTATATATTTTCAGTTTAACGTTTTTTGAAAGGAGTTGGGACATCAAGAGTCTCTGCAATGCATAATAGCACGCATTTCCAGAATTGAGCCTATGTTTAATTTCTTTGTGCATCTCATTCCTATTTGTGATTATTGTTCCTAGGTATTTGAATTCAGCCACTTCCTCAAAATGTCCCTCATTTGTCATTAGCTGTCCATTTCCATTAGGCCTATAATGCATTTCTACATGTGACCATATATTTAGTTTTATTGATATTTACTTCCAGTCCTAATTTCTTAGTGTTACTCAATAGTGTGTGCGTGTTGTCCTTTAGTATCTCCTCGCTATCGGCCAATAGTACTACATCATCAGCATAAACTAACAGCTTATTAATACCATTGAGTTGTAAGCCTTCCTCATTCTCTAAAGATTTAATGGCATGCTCTAGTACAAAATTAAATAGTAGAGGAGATAGTGCATCTCCTTGCTTCAACCCATTCTGGATTTCAAAAGTGTCCGAAAACTGTTTGCCTACACGCACCCTACTCTTTGTGCCATTTAGACACATTCGTATAAGTCTGACTAACTTTTTAGGAATTCCGAACTCCAGCAGGATACTATATAACTTCTCCCTCTTAATTGAATCATATGTTTTTTGAAGTCTACGTATAGTTGATGCACGGTACCATTATATTCCCATTTATTTTCTAAAATCTGTCTTATACTAAAAATCTGATCTGTTGTAGACCTGTTTCTTCTAAATGCACATTGATGATCTCCTAGAATGTCATAAATATAGGGAGTAAGTCTGCTGACTAATATATTTGTTAGAATTTTGTACGAAGTTGAAAGTAATGAGATGCCCCTGTAGTTGTTGCAATCAGTTTTATCTCCTTTCTTATAAATTGGTACGATAATTGATTCTTTCCATTCACAAATACACACACACATATATTTTTTTCTTGCAATTAGTAGTTTGTAATCCGTGAACATGAGTTCTGATCCTTCTTAAAAGGACGAAAATTGGTTTTATAATTTTTTTTATAATTATAAACTCAAAAAACCATGCATGATATTCAAGCCATCCTGCTTAACTTGGTGAAATACCTGAGAATAGTCCCTGTTTCTATTAAATATTAGCATATCAAATTTAATAATCTACCGCTATCATTACAATATATTCAGATCATTATCTAGGGAAGAAAACGCAGCATGAAAGTCGAAACATAAAGAAAAGAAAATTCGACAATCTCAGAAAGGAAGCGTCTCCTCAAATAATTGGACACAATAAATTAGCCTCACCAGACATTCAGAAATATTTCCCCTTTCTGCGAGATTAACCATATTTCCACAGCATTATTCTCTGTTTTGCATGATAAGTTGATACAGATAACTCTTCAATACCATATTTGAGGTAAAATGATGTGAGTAATTTACAGGCCCACCCTATGTTTATAGAGGTAAATTAATTGCCAAAGGCACAGTGGGTCCCGGTTCGATTCCCAGTAGGGATACATTTCCACGGTGAAGATACAAACATTTCCAAATAGTCCGAGGAGAACATTTCACCATCACAATAATATTCAATGGCCTTTCATATTCGTCTTAGGTATTTATATATATATATATATATATATATATATATATATATGCATATATATTTAATGTTTACACGTCTTTCTGTGCCTAAAGTTTTATTTTTCTTCTCCACTCGTCTCTATCCATCCACTCCTTGTCCTCCAGTCCTCTTGTTCTCATTTCTGTTCTCATTTCTTGCATCCACGAGTTTCGAGGTCTTCTTCCCTTCTTCTTCCAGGTGGACACCATTCCACCATTTCCTGGGTAACGTTTCTTCTTGAATTCGTCGTACGTGCCCATACCAAATTAATTGCTTTTATCTTAAATAACCTGTTATTGAATATCTAATATTCATTTATTCTCGTATGACAATATTTCTTATTTTTACTAACTTTGAACATCTTGCTACTCTCCTCAATAAATCCATTTCCATCGACATAAGTTTTTTTTCTAAGTGTTTGTTGAATTTCCAAACTTCAGCTCAATATGTGACATTACATCTCACTATTGAATTATATATTAGTAACTTACGTTTTCTGGCTATATGTCTGTTCCATAACTTCTTAAGTGTAAAAGTATTAATTGTGTTAAATGTGTAGGCTGTATCGCTTTGGAGATGGCCACAGGAATGAGCTGATCGCTCACTGGGGAGGTCCTCGTGTCCTCGTGCGAAAAAAAAAGTTATATATGCGATCCAGAGTTAAAAATCTTCTCCCGAAATGTCATATCCCTAAGAGCCCCGTGAGGCGTATGTACAAAGGGAGCATTAAAAAAAGTTGAATGAGAGAGAGAAAGAGTTGATAAAGTGAGTGAGAGAAAGGGAGAGAGTAAAATTTGCAGCATCTACTCGTAACTAACTCAAAATAAATTTGCTTAATATTTCATACTAACTTTATTTTGTGCAATTATATTTACAATCCCATAGTTAGTGTTACAAAAATTAGTCAAAAAATGCAACGAATAAACATAAATGATTAATACGTATTACGCAAGGAGAAATGTGAAATCTGCAGCCTCCTATTAGGCCTAATTATTTTATCGAAAAATGTCGAAAGGTAAAGTTACAATTTCACGTCCCAAATGTAGGCCCATTGCATTAAAATCAAACATATGCCATATTATTTGAAATTATTGCCAAATAAACTTTCGCATAATTTCCCCCCCAGGAAATCGAAAATTGCAAACTGACATTACACGGGTCATTTTTATTAAGTTTATATTTATTCCAACGGATTAATACTGTATCATCGTTGCATCGAACGCAATGGTTCCGGGTTCGAACTCTTGTTGGAACAAGTTTATTTTATCAGTTTTTTCGGTTTTTTGCCGACCTGTACTAAAAAATTGAAAAACTCAAATAGTTCCGGAATACCATTTGGCCATTTTATTAGCCTTGTTTAGTATAAATTAATGTAGGCTAATTTGTTTCAAAGGTTCGTATTGACTATGAGGTGGCCGTACATCCAACCTTGTGTGACCAAAGCATGTGTCTAATCTAGAGTTAAACATATTTTCCTAGCAGTTGTGTCCCTACAAGTCCCGAGTGCTGTGGGACTCGTAAAAGCAATTACAAAAATCCGTCGCACAGGAACTGCGTAAACTAATCAAAATCCTCAACAAGTCTAATAATTAGAATAATTATTAGTGGTCCGATATTGCTGGTTTACGAAATGTATTTTTATTTTTGTTAGTTCTACCAGTTATGGTGTATGAAGCAGAAACTAGAGCTGATACAAAAAAGAACTATACATGTAATAAGCACATGTGAACTGTAGATCTTATGAACTATTCAGGGGAACACATCGCATCGTAATATACTATTTCTTTCGTATATACAATTATTTATCGTAAGAGGAAGCGCGACATCGCTCGCAGTACCTTCTGACGGCTTCTGTAATAAGAAAGCATTTTGAATGACTATTTAACTCATGCCACAAATGCTAGTCAATGACCAATCACGCTTCAATGAATGTTGTTTTACAACCAATGACAGTCGTGTTTCACCTCGCTCTTTATCTATTTCTCTTTATCAGCTCCTGCTTTTGTGATAAAGAAAGCTCCTCCTTTTTAATGTTCTGAATAGGTCAAAGCATTATTTTTCTCCAACAAATACATTGAATATAGCAACTAATGAAAAGATTCCTTTATTTTACTGAGTTGTTTACTAAAAAAATAAATGAATAACCCGTAATGTTGATTATGATATATAGTTTGATGTGTTACATTATCTCCACTTGGGTGCACTCTTACAATATTGCGATCTTATTTGTCAATAAATAATATGATCAAGGAGCAGTGAAAGAACGTAACCTCACATTTCTGAATTGTTTTCGAACATCGCCGTTTACATTAAATATATAAATATTTTAAAATAACTATAGTTGAACAATGATTTGTAAGTAAACAGCTTAATTTTATTCCTTAAATAGTCCTAACAAATGCCACTCATGATTTCCAAATTCTCTAGATAAATTCACTCCTCACTTCGTGAGTCGTGAATTTATCGATAATTTGGAAATCACTCGTAAGGTTATTGTTATATGGCTAGTGCTAGTAAAGATGTATGGGAATAATCCTAGAAAGTTATTAAATATAATGATTGAAAATAATGAAATAAAAATGAATGTTCTTCCTTTACTAATATTTTTATAGCCGATTAATGTTTTAAATTCTTTGTGAAGAGCATCTAAGATTGAATTTCATAAGATGAAGTTTCGGGAGGGAATAAATCAAAATGTTGAGGGGATGACTATTAATCCTAGAAATGTTCTAATTCAATTTAGTGAAAGATTATGGCATTACTTATGATAATATTATTTACTTTATAGTAGTAAAGCAGCAAATTTAATTTTAACATCGATATATATGTAGGCCTATATATGTCCTTAGACAAGGACATTTTCGGTGTCTACTAGCCTAAATAGAATCAATATGAAAAAATATTTTAAAAATATTTTTCATATAAACAACCTCAACAGTTTCATTCCTTCAGAGTTTGCTAAAAGAAGGATACATTAAACTAAGGAAAAGAAGAACAATGGAGACGAATGAATGAATAAATTCTGCGCACTTATATTACTTGAAACTCTGTACATCCATAGTGTCAAAACATTTATGTTTAATTAAATAAAAATAAAACTCAGTTTTTATTTTGATATTTAAGTTTCATTTTTATTTAATTAATTATGGAGTTTCATCAAGTAAACACCAACTCAATTGATTATTTAAGTTTAAAATTATACAGATAATAGAATAGTGCAAAATAAGAATTTTGGCATAGGGAACCAATAGTCGATAAAACAGTATTATAAGTGACACGAGATCTTACATCCATCCATAGTAATTCTGCCCGAGGGCAGGTCTTTCACTGCAATCATAGCATTTTCATGCTATGCTTTGCAGCTTTACTAGGGAATTGTAGGTGTGATAGCTCCCCGTTGTTTTCTACACCGGTGAAGGATGATGATGATGATGACGGCCATATGGTTTCGGGGACCGTTTAAGCCTTAACGTTTTCCTGACATTTGTCCTACAGGTGAGGAAAAACCCCGATAAAAACCTCACCCAGGAAAACTGCCGGATCGAACCCGGGCCCGCTGCGTGACAAGGCAGCACGCTACCTCGAGACCACAGCGGTTGACAGATCTTACATAAAGAACATTTTTTGATAAGTTATTTTCGTTTTCATTGCAAACAACTGCCAGCCGGGATGACGTTTGTTCGTGATAGCTTGCAAAACAATGAAGTTCTCAATCTCTTGCTCTGTTTTCACGGAGTATGAAACTCCAGTAGACACCGATGAGGAACTGATTTCTAGCGCCCTAACTGCCTGTGTCGTTTAACAGTAGTAATTTGAGTGATATCGGCAAAATATTGTAAGCTGTTATCATACATATATTGAGACCAGTTGTAGACACTTTCAACACTTACTCAAAGTTTTAAATGGTTGATGATGTTTTTAAATTAAGACTTTTCGACTATAAAAACATAAGTACGCATTTTCAACCATTGGCTCTTAATCTCAGAATTATCAGTTTCTGTATAATTTTGTCTCTAAATGCTTAAGACACCCTGTACATATACATGTATAAACATCAGATAGATAGATTTACTAAGCTTAACAATTGAATAATTATCCAACGTTCTCTGCAGGATGAGTTTATGTTCTCTAACATGTCGGGTGTCACAGAGAGCGCTCGGAAATGAAATTAACGGCAGGATATTGTTTGCTGTCTACGATCATCCGTATACACCCTAAACAAGCCAAAATGATCAGGTCACTCCTAATTCCAGATCGCGATGCGGGCGCTTGTAAGGTTTCATTCATATATTAACCTGCTGGTTACTTGGCGCTACCCGGATATTTGTTTATCCAGATCTTCTTGTCACAAATAAATTTAGCAACATGGATTTTACACAGATATCGGCCTTCTCTAACACCTTATTCACTCTTTCCCATCCCTGTCCACTCACTAAAGACAGATGGGGAAAAGGAACTGGGTTTAACTGGCATCGGGAATGTCATCATTCAGGTTACTATCCCCGAAAAATATGTATTCCATACTAATATCGGTCGATGACGACTATATTTTACATGTAATCCTCATATCATCCCTTCCTAAGGGTGCTAGCGATATCTTACCTTATAGCACATTTTATCGGTCGCGGTGGACTAGTGGTTATGCTCCTTGCCTCTGGTCCCGAGGGTCGCGGGTTCAAACCCGGCCGGGGTCGGTGGATTTTTTTTAGGATGGAAAAATCCAAGGAACAAGTCCTCCGGGAGGGACTTTAAGCCGTGGGTCCGGAGACTGAAGATTTTCAGGCGCGTAAAAGATCCTTAAGCCTGAATGAAAAGGCCTCTAAGCAAACTTTTACCGAATTTTCCCGTTCTAGTACTACCTTGGTTTCCTAGATGTCAGTATGAGGCGGAACGCTGACCGCGGACCACTCATATGACATATATACGAAAACAAGTGTAACTAAATTAGTATGGTTCAAATTCTTCCCTGTAGGGGGAGAGCGCCTAAATCTCTGTTAAGGGAAACATGGGCTAACAAGAAGATATATATATATATATATATATATATATATATATGCATTAATAACACAAAACCTCGATCACATAGAATATATGGCAAAAAAACTAAAAGATGAATATGAAAAATGGGGACTTTATATAAATATTGAGAAAACTAGATATCTGTATATAGGAGAAGAAATGGTAAATATTAATTTCAACAATGGAGGAGAACTAAAACCTAGTATTGAATGCACTTATTTAGGAACACAATTAGACCATTCAGGTGATAACACAGCGGAAATTAAACATAGAATCGCACAAACAAAACAAGTAGTAAATGATTTAAACTCTGTTTGGTGGAGCAAAAATATTACAAAATATACAAAATTACAAATATATCAAAACATAATACAGAGCACGCTAACATACGGTACTGAAGTCTGGCAAATTCCTACCAGATACATGAAAATAGTTTTAAGTACAGAAATGGATGTTTTAAGATCAGCTGTAAAATCTAGAATGGATAGAATACGAAATAAAGACATAAGGGAAATTATGGGTGTACAAGAGGAGCCGGACATCATAGATATTATAGAAAATAAAATATTACAGTGGTATGGCCAGGTCAAAAGAATGCAAGAGCAAAGATTGCCTCAAATTGTTATGGAATGGATCCCAATAGAAAGGAGGAAGAGAAGAAGACCGAAGAAAACTTGGATAGAAGGGGTAAAAGCGGCTATGAATATCAGAAGATTAGAGGAAGATCAATGGAAGGACAGAGGGGAATGGCTTTTGGTTTCCGTAAGTCGCAGCTGCCATAATACCGGGCGATGATGATGATATATAATGGTGCTTTATAAACTGTATTCTTACATTAGTAACAGAGGGAATTTCGAAACCCCTTATGGCATTGCATTTCAAACTTTCGTTGAAACAACCGATATATTTTTTTCTAGAAATCCCCTTACGTATCAGGCTTCAGATTATTTAGGCATCGTAAATCTACGACGCTATGGTCACGATTTAACTTCCCTTAGAATCCTTACTGCACTGAAAAAAAATCATATTGTTGTGTCGAGTTTGACTTCACGAGCCATCGATTCACAATCAAGGTCACAAAGACAAAAACAATATATACCTCACTGCTAGTGATTATTTATGTTATATTTGTGCAGCCAATGCAAGTTTACAGCCTTTGAACAAGGAATGCATAACACGAGCACGTGCAAGTTGTTCCGTACGCTACAGTAAAACTTCCGTAGAGTTTACAATTTATAAAGGCTGCTCCAATCCTAACGCTAATTAACCTCATCCCTCTCTAAAACTGAACACAGTCTGATACGTATTAATAGTATTCACTGTATTTTTCTACAATTACATCGAAAGCAAAATAATATTAAAAAATCTAATACATCAACTATCAAGAGAAATCTCACGGTTTATTTACAGTTTAAATATTTGTAAACATACAACAGTGAGTTAAATATCTCATTCATTCACTTTGAGAATTTTCATCATTGAGGATATTCTCCAACCAATCATAAGAATTAACATGAGTTTTAAAAATACATAAATGACTAAGGACTTATAGACTATCAGTTTATAATACACCTTCACAAATTCCCCTTAATTAAAGTTCTCCATAGTTCTCTGTCCTCTGAGTCTTCATCCGTTACACGAAATTTCCTCATTGAATTCTGATGTTATTCTTCCAGGTTGCTGTTGTTCTTCCTTTTCTGCTCCTTCTTTCAATTTTCCATGTATAGATGGTTTTTGTTAGACTTCCATCCTTCATTCTTCTTACGTGTCCATACCATATTAGCCTTCTGTGTTCAATATCATCCATTATGCTTCATTCTGTTTCTTTATCTGTTAAATATCTGCTTAGTTTAATCTCCAAAAGTTTAAGTCTTGTTGCCCATTTTACATAATATATTTAAAGAGGCTAATATTATCCCGTGCCGTAGCCGAGTGGTTAAGACAAGAAGCCTTGGCGCAGAGCTAGTGTACTTGCGTTTGGTTTTAGTCCCCGTGGGGGAAGAAATTTTCTCACGAAAATTTGGCCAATGTGGGATCGTGCCCACCCAGCATCGTGAGGCATTTAGGTAGATACAATAAGTAGCGACTTCAGGTTGAGAAGATCCGCTATAAAGGCTTGGGGACCCGACATGCTGACCACATGTCACCACTACACTAGCTAGATGATCGTCTACCTCTGTTATTAACACATGTGGATATGAGGCCAGCAGCCGGTTGGTAGACCAGCCTGTCGCGCTTCGAGTAAATATTAAAATTACTGGAACATTTATGTTCAGCAAAGAACATGATTTTCTAAATTAATATGTATTTTATATATAATGATATCTTATACATAACATACATCTTCTTAAAAGTTGTCACTGTTTTCATATCACCATCAACTCAAAGAAAACAGTAACAGGCTTCAGTATCGGCCAATATGAAAACCATTTAAATGTGAAGCTAAAATTTCACTTTACATTGGGCACTCAACTCAGAAAATATAAGTTCAGTTTTGTATGAAGGACATGCATAAACTTTTGTAACGATTTGGAATATTGGAGGCATAAGTTATTACCGCAAATATTTCTAAATTAAAATCGTGAAAGATTGGCATGCTACGAGTTATTGGTAAGCCCAGAAAATGGGATACACTTGGGTAAATTTCTGGAAAAAACGCGGAAAATAAAAACAACACTCATTCATGAATGAATAAATATGTTAACAAATTGCAATACCATTAATTCTTAATAATTCTACATAACCTAGTTAATGTATAATGTAATTGTATTGTTACCTAATTGTAATATTATCGTGTTTTCGTTTTTGTTTTAAGTTATATGATTACCAAACATTAACTTATTGTAACGGACTGTCAACAGCACGTACTGCCCGTGCGACCCATATTTGTAAATAACATTGTGTGTATCTTACTTTTAGTCTAATAAAAGTCCTTATATTAGTATTGGTCCACGCTGTGGTCTCGAGGTAAGTGCTGCCTTGTCACGCAGTGGGCCCGGGTTCGATCCCCGGTCGGGGCAGTTTTTCTGGGTGAGGCTTTTATCGGAGTTTCTCCTCACCTGTAATACAAATGTCAGGAAAACTTTAAGGCCCAAACGGTCCCCGAAATCATATGGCCATCATCATCCTTATTATCATCATCATCCTTCACCGGTGTGGAAAGCAACGGCAAGCTACCACACTTACAATTCCCTAGTAAAGCTGCAAGCATAGCATGAAAATGCTATGATTGCAGTGAAGGACCTGCCTTCGGGCAGAATTACTATGGATGGATATTATTATTACATACTGACAAAGTTCTCTATTGTACGTATCCAAAACATTAGTGCTGTATTTACATATAGCCTAGAGCAAATATTTTGTTTAATTTACTTGAGGGTATCCGGAATACAAATTATTGCTTATAAAGTTCATTTTTTCTCAGAATATATTCATAGTGGAGGAAGGAAAATTATATGAACATTTATGAACTTTAATTTGTTCTGCATTTTCAAAATAATGTTTTATCTCAATCCAATAATACCAATATTAAATATTAATATTAATTAAACATTAAATAAAAATACTGATGATACCAATATTAAATAAAAATACTTTTGTTATTTTACACTGAAAAGTTTAAGCAAATTCATTCGGTACAAAATAAAAACATGAACTTCATAATCACATTTTTAACATTAGATATATAAAGAATCCCTTTAACGTAAAGACACTAACTGTGATAATTGTGGAACCCATTAAGCCAATGTCATACTCATCTTTAGTACTACTTTATATCTCCAATATCGACTTGCTCGGAATGTTTTCATCTCATCTAAGTCTTACATCTTCTTAATGATGTTTTCTCCAAGGGTTTACTAATGACAATTTGAAAGCATTTGTACTGTCGTCTATTTTAGCTACGTAATCAACCCATTCCAAATTCTTTGATTTAATAACCTCGACAATATTTGAAGAACTATACAGGGTGTTTCATAAAGGATGGCGCAAACTTAAATGGTTGAAAGTACACGATAATAGAAGCAACAATGTCCCAATAAACATGGGTCCGCAAACGAGCCGTTTGCGAGATAATTACGAATGTATGGTTACAAATCGTCACTGACGTCATTGTTTGTAACATCGTACTAGGTGATTATCTCATTGGGCCACACATTCTTCCACCAAACCTTAATGGATGGAGGTACCTTAGGTTTCTGCGGCGTCATCTTCCAGGATTGTTTGAGGATGTTTCCCTTCAGCAACGTCAGAGTTTGTGGTACGTGCATGATAGAGCTCCGGCATATTTTGCTGCTGCTGTGAGACGGCATCTAACGCGCAGATACGGCCAAAGATGGAGAGATCAAGGCGCATCTGTACCTTGGCCTCCAAAATCACCTGATCTAAATCCTTTGGATTTTTATGTCTGGAGTCATCTCAAAAGTGAAGTGTACAGCACACTCGTTAACACGATTGAAGAACTGGAGCAGAGAGTTGTACATGCTTGTCAAAAATTCAGAAATGGACCAGGGGTTTTCGAAAGAATTCGACATTCATTGCAGAGACGAGCTCAGTATTGCATCCACATGCAAGGAAGGCACTTTAACATCTCCTTTAACAGTTAACCCATAAGTGAAGTGAACTGTGAAATGTGAACTAAATGAGATGAAAAATTAATAGTAAAGTCTAAATTCAAATTAATTTGTACTAACTAGGGCGATGTTTACAATGAAGTCAGTGGCGGCTTGTAACCATACATTCGTAATTATCTCGCAAACGGCTCGTTTGCGGACCCATGCTTATTGGGACATTGTTGTTTCTATTATCGTGTACTTTCAACCATTTAAGTTTGCGCCATCATTTATGAAACACCCTGTATAAACCAGAAGGAACACGCCTATTAGGTAGGACAAGAATGATTCGAGAAAATAAAATTAACGTAATGTTAGGGAGGTTAATCAAAAGGGAGTGGTTGGAAAATATTACTTCGCGATAGGAAATCCCATGTCTGCCCAGAGATGAGCCTCTCATTCGATAGCAGCAGTAGTAAGTTGGCTAACGCGTGCGGCTGCCCGACGAATTCTGGCGGTTCCGGTGGGTCATGCCAGTATTTGCTGGTTTTTCTTGCAGCTTTTCCTTTCCCCCGTATTTTATCCTACCAACACTCTCCACTCCTTTCCCTCGCTCCCCATGTCTTTCCACTACCCATTCATTCATTTAAAATGATATACCTCATTTCACATTAGTAAAAATAGTTCGTTTTTCGGACCATCAGGTGATGAATATACGTGGTTATGGAGACTAATGGAGGGCACACGATCGTGATTCCTCATAGCTTCAGGCCTTAGTAACAATTGGGGGAGGTCAGAATGAGGGCCAAAGAAAGAATTGTAGTCCTAAATCGCGGCCTTGGGCCCAAGTGCAAAAAATGGCCGTAAGAGTCAAGCATTTTTGGACCGAGGTTAGATGAACAGACAGGTGAATGGAGAAGACTACATAACAGTGTGCTACATGGTCGTTATAGGAAGCCAGATATAATGAGAACAGTTACGTCTCGTAGACTACAATGGGCAGGACATGTGGCACGAATGGGGAATGAAAGACGTGCATGGAAACTTCTTGTAGGAAAATCAGAGGGAAAACGCCCAGTTGGTAGATCAAGAATGAGGTGGGAGAATAACATTATCTATGATTTGAGGGAAGGAGATTATACACTGGATGATTGGAAAATATTGGCTCAGGATAGGGATGTAAGGAGAGCTTATGTCCGCGCATATTCGATAGTACCAGCGAGTTAGTTAGTAACTTATGAGACATTAGTGTAGTTCCTGATGTGTCGAACCAAGAGGAAAAATCATAACGAACTACATAAACACCAAAGAGTAGTCTCTCATTCCTTTCATTCCATTAACAATAGAAAAATGCAATAGATTCTTAAGATCGCGGCAATTTATCCTCTCAGTAAATATAAATAGTAAATGAAATCTATATATAATAGCGTTGCCCATTTTTAAGCCATAGCCTCTCCTTTGTAAGGAGTTACTAATTAAGTTAATTTTTAGTTTCCTCATATTTTCTCATAGATGTCATGATGGCATGCGTTGCCCATTTTTGAGCCATAGCCTCTCCTTTGTAAGGAGTTACTAATTAAGTTAATTTTTAGTTTCCTCATATTTTCTCATAGATGTCATGGATGGCACACCGACTCAATGAGACATCTAACAGGCAACTAAGGTATTACTAGGACATTGAGGTCGGTAAATTTTGCTTAGAGGCATTTTTATTCAGGCTTAATAACCTTATACGAGCCTGAAAATCTTCAGACTCGGATCGCACGGCTTAAAGTCGCTCCCGGAGCTCTTCACTCTGAAGTTTCATCCATTCTCATCATTTATGGGATCAAAATTTCGTAATAGGATTATATTTTCGAATACAATTATCTTGGTTTCTTCTATTAATAAAAACGATCATATATTGCGTCCATAAATTACCACCGTTTTACAAATGTTATTGTTTAGATTCTTAAACAAAAGTCTAGATGACTGTAGACATTGAATGGAAAATTAATACAAACTTCCTCCTTTAATTTGAGCAATAACACACACCAACAATTTAACACTTGTTCAATTAGTACAGTTCCTAATAACCAAGATCTGATGCGATTAGAGCAAGCGCAGGAGGCGGGACTTTCAGTGTTTCCGCACACTGCAAGCTGATCCTGGTACGGTTACTTCATTACGTCGCGTAGGTATAACACAGTCTGCACATATCATGTGCCTTATTTCCGGAACGTTCCCAATACAAGACAGTTTCAGTAAGGAATAAATGTTGAACGTAGTCAGTCAATACCAGAAATTATTTCTAGACCACAAAGATGGTCTCAAAATGTTTGTATCACTGAAAACTATTATCCATTATAAAGAGTACTGTAAAACCAGTTTCTCTCAGAAAATGTTAAACTAATATATATATTTTTTATTATTGATTTCGTACATCTCAATGATGGATAAATCATATTTGAAGAGAAAAATTATACGCTTAGACCGGGACCTGAACCCGGGACCCTTGGTTCTCTAGACCAAGTGCTCTACCAACTGAGCTACCTGAGCAAGTACCGATCTAAACGCAAATCTTTCTCTATATACATTGTAATTCCCATCCACCAAATGCTGTGAAGCCATGCTTCTATCTTGCAAATGACGGCTCCTTTATTAAGAAGACATATTTGGGAATTATACATTACAGCCAGTACGGCTAATAAAAACTTGGAAAAAGCCGTACTGGCTGTAATGTATAATTCCCAAATATGTCTTCTTAATAAAGGAGCCGTCATTTGCAAGATAGAAGCATGGCTTCACAGCATTTGGTGGATGGGAATTACAATGTATATAGAGAAAGATTTGCGTTTAGATCGGTACTTGCTCAGGTAGCTCAGTTGGTAGAGCACTTGGTCTAGAGAACCAAGGGTCCCGGGTTCAGGTCCCGGTCTAAGCGTATAATTTTTCTCTTCAAATATATATATATATATATATATATATATATATATATATATATATATCCACCCATATTAATTCTGCCCGAGGGCAGGTCCTTCACTGCAATCACAGCATTTTCATGCTATGCTTGCAGCTTTACTAGGGCATTGTAGGTGTGGTAGCTTCCCGTTGCTTTCCACACCGATGAAGGAGGATGATGATGATGATAAGGATGCTGATGGTGATGATGGCCATATGATTTCGGGGACCGTTTGGGCCTTAAAGTTTTCCTGACATTTGTCTTACAGGTGCGGAAAAACCCCCGATAAAAACCTCACCCAGAAAAACTGCCCCGACCGGGGATCGAACCCGGGCCCGCTGCGTGACAAGGCAGCAGGCTACCTCGAGACCACAGCGGTGGTATATATATGGAGAGAGAGAGAGAGAGAGAGAGAGAGAGAGAGAGAGAGAGAGAGAAGAAGAAGAGACAAGATAAGAGAGGTGTTACATAAAATTAAGCTATATGTTCTTAATAAGAAATCAGTTTTAATAAGAAAAGTCAGGTCTCATAAACTGAACACATGGCTCGAATGAGCAATGAAAGTGGAGTTTGAAAACTTCTTCTAAAAAGAAACAGAATGAAATTGCCCGTAGGAAGACTAAAAATAATATGGAACAATAACATTTAACATTATTACAGAAAGGTGAATTTTACAGAGAATGAGAGGAAAAAATTACCTCTGGATAAGGATATATGAAAGACCACATCTCTGAACTGCTGAGTTAGGTATGAGTACCTCACAAACCATCATTATGCATAATTGCAACCAAAGTTCTATCTCACGCATTTCTATAGAATTATGGTATCTGTCGATTCAAGTATGTAATTATGGAACGCGTTGTCTGTATAACCAGATTCAATCACAAAAAAACTATTACCGTAACAGAGTATCGTAACTTATGAGTTTCTATGAGCAACCATAGAGTTGCATTTTTTAATTACACACAATGAATTTATTCATCCTATAATTGTTCTTTAACCTTTTACCAATTGTTATTTCATAATTTTTTGCAATTTGTAAATATGGTTTGAAAATGTGTCGTAAGTTAAATAAGATAACAGCGGCGAATTCAATGAAGATAAAGCGACAAAGATGAAATTTAAAATGATGTGCACCATAGACGGTCAAACAATGATTTACTCCCGCTCGCTCTCGTAAGCTAGAGCGACTGAAACGGAGTGCGACCAAGAGAGTCTCGTGTACCGGTAACAAGAACTAGCGAATGAAAATTTCGAGATTCTCGCAGTTAGCACGAAGGATGAATTCATGTAGTCTTTATGCTACATTATAAATGTCTACAGCGTTACCAAGCCATACGTTTCTCAATAGCCAACGGAATTCTTTATTTTACGAATAAACATGTTATCTTTGTTGGGTATTTTATTATTAGTTTATTACCATTACTATTATAATTATTATTAGGCCTTATTATTATTATTATTATTATTATTATTATTATTATTATTATTATTATTATTATTATTATTATTATTATTATTATTACTATTTATATATGAAACGTCCACCGCTGTGGTCTCGAGATAGCGTCCTGCCTTGTCACGCAGCGGGCCCAGGTTCGATCCCCGGTCGAGGCAGTTTTTCTGGGTGAGGTTTTTATCGCGATTTTTCCTCACCTGTAAGACAAATGTCACGAAAAAATTAAGGCCCAAACGGTCCCCGAAATCACATGGCCATCATCATCACCCTTATCATTATTATCATCATCCTTCACCGGTGTGGAAAGCAACGGGAAGCTACCACACCTACAATTCCCTAGTAAAGCTGCATGAAAATGCTATGATAGCAGTGAAGGATATGCCTTCGGGCAGAATTACTATGGATAGATATATGAAAACATTATATAAAATAATTAGAGGTCATTCCATATGACATCGTGGGAAAAATATAAAAATTGGATTTGCATCTTTAATTTTACAATTTGTATAGTGAAATATTGTGGTGCAATAAACATCTAGACTGAATTTCATGTCTCAATTTGATATACCGTAAGGAAAGAATAACAGATCTGTCAATATGTAGTATTATTAAAAATAAGCTATTGTTTTAAATAAATTTCTTAAAGTGTAAGTACTACCTGAACTTGAAAAGATAATCATGTTGTACATAGGTTTAGATTTATGCACAATCGCTTGAAAAATACTGAGCTAATATTTAAATATTTTAAACGCTGTAAATGCAATTATTGTACAACTGAATATATTAACCATTTTATTAAATAGATAATAACAAATTATTCCTTACTGACCAACTATTGTCTGATATTTTTATTTATTGATAGATGAAAGGAAACCTCATCTAATATATAAAAATGTTTGTTTGTTTGTTTGTTTGTTCGTACTTTATGCGCGGCCATACCGTTGATCCGATTGTGATGGGACTTTTCTTTAAATGTTCAGGAGATTCCCGGGATGAACATAGGCTATAAGAGAGTTGTGATACTCAACTCCTACACCCTTAAAATTCGCCCTTCGTAGTGGAAAAGGTGAAAAAAGTAGCACTTTGGACGCTTAAATGGCTTTCGCTGCCTAAACCATAACAAGTACACAAAATTAATGTACACAGAATTGAATATCTCAAAACGCTCCACGAAAAAGTCCGAGAGAGCACATGTTTTTCTCTTACGGATAACTCACAATAACCAGTTTTGTCTTTAATTGATGCCAAGAAGATCGAGTCAAGTACGTATATTCCTGTGCAAATGTAGCAAGCACATGGCGGGTATTCTTTTACGGATAACTCACAATAACGAATTTTGTGTTTTAGCTCATTTATGCCAAGAAGATCGAGATAAGGTTGATTCCCAGGCAAAACCGAGTAATCAACACGGGGAATCTTAAAATAATTACGATATAAATTTATAATTATTTTTCATCTTACTTATTCAACTAATCATAAGAAGTACATTAATTTTTGTCTTTCAGCACATTTATGCCAAAAAGATCGGGATGAGTAGATTCCCGGACAACACCGGGTAAACAGCACGGGGTATCTAAAAATAATTACGATATAAACGTTTCCCTTTACTTATTTACTTCATTGAGGCGTCTTGAAGCCAAGAGATGGTTAGCAGATTAATCAATTTTGAGAAAATGACGTTTGAAGTTTGATTCTGTGTCAGTTAACATTAATAATTCATTTACTAAAAGTTCAAATCCTCTTAAGCAAACTCAGCATCCGTGCATTTTATATATCATCCTTGTCCCTCAAATAACTGACGGTTTCAGCCATTAAATTGACCAAAAGTCAATTGAACTTCTTTGGCAACTAGATGCCTTAATTGTAATACATATAAATAATTTTATTGTATTTTGACAATCCTAGGTCAGCGGTAGCCCCCCCCCTCCCCCATCACATTCTCAATCCGCCAACTGTCATTTATTCTGAGCTAGATAGACACGATTTCGGAATTGTTTATAATACAATTCTTTTTATTTCAAAATATTACGAAACATTCCTCTGATCAAACGAAATTATAATCAGGTAATCTATTACTGCAATTATTCCAATACACGGTTTAAGGAAGTATACCAAAACTTATATCCCTACTAGTGTTTCCATTAATAAGAAATTAAATTGCCTATACCTTAAACTAAACATATATAAAACTATTATTCTACCAGTTATATTATATGGGTGCGAAACATGGAGTCTTACTTTAAGGGAGGAAAGAAGATTACAAGTATTTGAGAATAAAGTACTTAGGAAAAATTTTGGACCAAAGAGAGATGAACAGACAGGTGAATGGAGAAGACTACATAACAATGAACTACATGGTCTTTGTAGGAAGGCAGATATAAAAAGAACAGTTAAGTATCGTAGACTGCGATGGGTAGGACATGTTGCACGTATGGGGAATGAAATACTTGTATGGAAGCTTCTTGTAGGAAAGCCAGAGGGAAAACGCCCAGTTGGTAGACCAAGAATGAGGTGGGAGAATAACTAACTATGATTTGAGGGAAGTAGATTGTACAGGGAATGATTGGAAAGCATTAGTTCAGGATAGGGATGTATGGAGAGCTTATGTCAGCGCGGCCATGAACCTACGGGTTCGATAGTGCCAGTGAGTAAGTAAGTATACCTTAAAATTTTGCTCGTCCCTCGCTGCATTCTCTGCTTTTGTTTTATTTTTATTTTTCTTTCATATGTAGGAAATCTCATCGTACACGACAGCACATTAATATAAATAAACATTCCGATAAGATTTTTGGTATAGTGTAACGATATGAGCTCAATAAGGGTCAATTTCACTGTATTACGCCAGTTTTCCCCGTGTGTAATGCATAGCTTAAACTGGCGTAATACAATTACCTCTGTCGGTGAAACCGACCCTAAGTAGTGATGTGGCGACTAGCAGAAACAGCGCTTGAAAATAGCATTAATATGATAAAATACACGACCTGTTCAATAATGAAACCTTGTTCTTTTCGGCGTTGACATTCCAAAAATAGACAGTACGAATGTTTCAAATTTTATCACCAGTGTCTTATTGATTTTGCTACATAACTGCCAGGTCCAGTAGACAACGTCACTCTGAAGAGAATAATTACATCTTGAATCCCTTAATCCAGGATTTTACAGTAACATAAGCAGGGCTAACCAACGTTTACATTATTTAATTCTAATAACAACAAACTTTTGTTATAGTCTATTAAGGGAAGATGTGAAGGAATGTAATGCATTTATTTAATACACAAGTGATCTTCTTGGTGATAAAATATTAAAATATATATGCAGTCAATATGCCCATTTCACCAATTAATGTTTTAAAATGGTCAACAAGTTTCTACAGCCAAGCTGTCATTCTCAAGACCAGATATTGACTGAAGACAAAATTGATAATAAATAAATAAACAAATTCAGTTAAAAAACTTTATAAAAAATTTATAAAAATAAGGATAAAATAATGAATAAAGACAAGGGCCCTATTCCGTACAGCGCCCTCTTTTCTTTAATTGAAACAAAAGAGGATTAGTTTTATTATGTTTTATTGTTTACTTATAAATGATTGCGTCATGTGACGTAGTTTGTTTTTAACTGAATTTGTTTATTTATTTATTATCAATTTTGTCTTCAGTCAATATCTGGTCTTGAGAATGACAGCTTGGCTGTAGAAACTTGTTGACCATTTTAAAACATTAATTGGTGAAATGGGCATATTGACTGCATATATATTTTAATGCATTTAATTTATTCATTTTGAGAATTTTCCTCATCATTGAGGATTTTCTCCAACCAATCTTAGTAATCATGAATTAAAAATAAATAAATAAATATAAATGACTACGGACTTATAGACTATCAGTTTGCAACAAATATTAAAAAAAATCCCTTAATTAAGGTTCTCCATCGTTCTCTGTCCTCTGTGTCTTCATCTGTTACACCAAATTTCCTCATTGCATTTTGAATGTTGTCCTTCCAGGTTGTTCTTGGGCTTCCTTTTCTATTCCTTCTTTCGCCTTTGGTAGTCTTTCATCCTACATTCTTCTTACGTTTCCATGACATTTTAGCTTTCTGTGTTCAATCTCATCCATTATATTTCTTTCTGCATTCATCCATTTTCTAATGTCTGTATTTCTATTTTTTTTTTCAGTCTAGATTTTCTGGCAGCTCTTCTCCAAAAATCCATTTCAACTGAAGTTATTCTGTTGAAATGCTGTTGTATCTTTGTCCAAACTTCCGATTCATATAACATCATACTTTCTAGTACGGATTTATAAATTAGTTGTTTTGTTCTGTTAATGATGTTTTTACTCCATGGTATAGAGTTTAACATTCCTATGGGGTTGCCGCACACTTGGCACCTTTAAGTCACGCTTATACAGTTACCTGTTGTCTAATAATTAATTTTTCTCTATTTATTTAATTTTATACTATGTCAATCTTTTCCTCGTTTTTTATATATCTTGTACATATTATATATTTAATTCGTTAAATTTAGAGTAAATCAAAATACATTATAAATATTAATTGTATTGTATTCATAACTTGTAATCGTTTATATATATATATTGTAATTTAGATTTAAGACTTTTCTTTTGTATTTTTTAAACCTGGTTGAGTGGTAGACAAAGCCTTAGGCCTTAACTCTGCCAGGTAAAATAAAGCTATTATTATTATGATTTTTCTTCCATTAAAACATTTAATAAAACAGTGAAATCTCCGATTCAAAATGCCTGACATTCTTAAAATTTATTGATGTTAATTATTTAGTTCTTTAGTTATTTATTCCATCGGTATTTGTTTATGGACTATTGAAAATATCTCCAGTTCGTTTCTTATTGACTCATTATGTGTACTATCCATGCGTGTACATCCTTTAACGGATCTTACGATGAAACTTGACATCGGAACAGGTCACATTGACCTAATCCTGGAAAGGAAGAAGTTCTTATTCGGTCGGATTCTGCCTTGGGCACTGCGACTTGAAAGATCTGCTGCACTATCCCAATATATTATGGATGACTGTAGATTATACAGGGAATGAATGGAAAGTATTAGCTCAGGATAGGGATGTATGGAGAGCTTATGTCCGCGCGGCCATGAACCTACGGGTTCGATAGTGCCAGTGAGTAAGTAAGTAAGTATGTTATGTGAGATGTAAGTCGTCTTCCGAGTCCAGATACGGTACATCAGGTTCCTCTCTAATGCCTCATAAAACCCTTAACTTGATTGGACCCATGGCCGAAAGGGACTTCAATCCCCCAGTTGGTCATTTATTCCCTTCTTTGTTGTTCAGGGTCGGAGTCATGAACCAGCAACCTGGTGCCCCCTCCCACTAAATCCCCGCGCTAATACATGCGACTGGTAACGTCATCCATAATTTTGTATTAAAATAAAATAATAAATTTATAAATTCCATTAACGCGTTAAAATTACAATTCAAATTTCCCCCCGCGCCAGCAGACATCTATCGTATTTAGCTTGACAGAGACTCGTGCATTTACATAATATTCCTTCATGTTGCCCCTAACAATACCAGTGCACCGAGTCCTCGATTCACAAGCTTCATTCTCTACCAATATTTTTAGTATAATATCAAATCTGATTTAATAGAACAGAATTATATGGCACGAGGCTTTTGAAGAGGCAGTAATAGGGTCATTTAGGAGATTTCGAAAGATATAAAATGTGTAAAATCATTAACATTCCAGTACATCACACAGCTAACTTTATATTGCAATACTATTATTTTCCACTCCCCTAAGTCAGTATTATTAAAATTCCAATGAAGTATAAACATGGTTGCTCTATTGTCATCAAGGAAATGAAAATAATTTTAACTTGTTTAATTTTGGAAATTGTATATGAATCAACTTATATGTTTAGGAATTGTGATTAGCTTAATTTATAATAAATTTTCTGAATATTTCTATATCTCCTAAAATACTAATTTGAAATAAAATATTTTAATATCACTTTTAAGAAACGATTAGGTGGGGTTGTACAAGACCAGCTTTTTACTTACACGACTTAAGCCATTTTTGATGTAATTTAAAATATTACGAAGTGTTGATGATACCATTTAACTCTGGGATTTAACCATCGTGAAAATATTGAAACCTATCATGAAATGAAGTAGTGGAAATATGATTTTACGTTCTAACCGTCAGACATGTTGAATGTTCCATAGAATAACAAATATGGCGAGGTCATTTATGTTACGCATTAAATCAGATTTAAAATGCAAGGAAACTAAAAGCTAACCAAACATAAATCAATGAATGGAAACTAAATCAATTACTCTAACGTAGGTGAATTCCAGGGAACGTCCTTTTTATTATTTTACGCGGTTAAATATGTAACAATGTGGTTTACACATTGTGGTCATATGTGTTTTATCGCTGTTCATCGGTGGTATATCTGTGGTCATCGGTGGTGTATCTGTGGTCATCGGTGCTCATCGTTGGTATATCGCTGGTTAGAAGCAAGGACTGTTGTAAACTTCGTGGTCATGACAGGAAATAGTTCCACGACTGTTGTAACCTTCGTGGTCATGACAGGAAATAGTCCCACTTTATTTTCGTATTTACGAGGAAATAAAGATATGATAATAACTTTCCCAGATTGAAAAACGTTAAATACAGTATTTTATTAATATGTATGCCTATTACGTACTGTTAAAGTGCGTAAATAAAAAGGCACTGTTCTCCCACGGGGCCAACGATTAATTTTCGTAGTAAACTTCCTTCACATTTCAACGTAAAAAAGCACTCACGAGAAACATTGAGTCGTATAAAAACCGCTTTTGATGTATTCAACGTATTATAATATTATAATGATATGCATTCCACGTAGCGTACAACACAAATGAGTGAGAAGGAAAGCTTCAAATCTCCCATCTACTGCAAAGACTTTATAAAACGTTTTCTACGTTATCAGTTTCAAAAATTCATTATTAGACCATTTTATTATATTAGGTTGTACTTCTGTCGTAGAATTCATGTAAACTATTCACCTCGGCCATCCTTCACTAAGAGCAGATATGTCATATACTCGTCATTCTTACATCATTCATATGGACATCGGCATCATTGAGGAAGATTTGCACATTTAGTGCAACTTTGGTTATTTTTATCGGTATGTTTATTGTTTGTTACTTGCTGAAGAAAACAAAGTGGTTTTATAATTTTTTAGATTCTGGATGGAAATATATTTGACGGTCTATGTGTGTATATCAGGAGAGAGTTAACATTTAATTTCTCGTCAGTTTGATAAAAATCAATTGTCGATCAAAGTAGAACAAATTCAATATTGCTCCACTAATCAAAGCAAAATTTAGTCGAGTTGTTTTAAAATGCATAAAGGACAATCCAGCAAATTACAAGTTTTATGGCATTCTAAACCACCTCAAATGGGGTAATGCTGTGTGAATTACTGTTTTACATTTGAATCACAGTATGTCCGATAATCTTGTTGTTTTGACCAAAATATTGTAAAAAGATATTCAGTCCTTGATTCCCTAAAACTTCTAAAAATTCCCTTCCTACTTAATCAAGAATGGTGTTTGTCTCAACTTAGATTTTGCCTCATTTAGACTGTCGTGTTTTACTCATAATCTAATGCTTGTTCGCGTAATATGTACAACCTCTGTAATTAAGATGACATAATTAAGGGTCGGTTTCACCAATAGAGGTAACTGTATTACGCCAGTTTAAGCTATGTATTATATATGGGAAAAACTGGCGTAATACAGTTACCTCTGTTGGTGAAACTGACCCTAAATCGAACATATCACTATTACCTATCATTCATTCTTTCGGTTATGCGCGTTTAGAATTCCCTGCGTTCTTACATCGACTCTCATATTCTGTACTTTCATTAAAAATTCATGTCCACCACTGTGGTCTCGGGGTAGCGTCGCTACCTCATAAGTAGAGGGTCCGGTTTCAATCCCCGGTCGGGACAAGTTTCCTGGGTCGTATATACATACGACATGATAAGAAAAATAAATGCTTGGACGGGATTTGAACACGGAGTTCTGGATCGATACTCCAGTGTGCTACCAATTACGCAACCAAGCAAATCTAGTACAAACATTTATTTTTCTTTATATATATATACTCTATTACGAGAGGTAATGGAAACTCGGTCTCCACTGCTATCTAGTAGCTCCTATAACAAATAAACAAATTAAAGAGAATATATTTACTTTATAGA
Organism: Diploptera punctata; assembly: GCA_030220185.1. Taxonomy (NCBI): domain Eukaryota; kingdom Metazoa; phylum Arthropoda; class Insecta; order Blattodea; family Blaberidae; genus Diploptera; species Diploptera punctata. The sequence continues at coordinate 1,245,837 of JASPKZ010000432.1, forward strand.
AGTAACGCTTCTTTATTTCAATGTTGTAATTAAAATTTTGACATTAATCAATGCAAGCTTAATATGGCATGATAAGAAAAATAAATCCCGTCCAAGGATGATTTTTCTTATCATGTCATATTAAGCTTGCATTGCTCAATGTCAAAAATTTAATTATAACATCGATATATATATATTTTTTTTCCTAGCTTGTAAAATAAATGTCAGGAAACATTAAGGCCCAAATATTCACCGAAAATTATCTGGTTATCACCATCATTATTATTTATCATATTCGCCATGTTTAATACGAATGCATATTTGAATGATGTGGGGTAAACTCGGCAGACTTCGGACACAGGGTGAATAGGGACACTTTTATATTTTGTTCTCTCCACTGCAATCTAATAAGATTCCCAAAATCGATTAACCTCTGTACTTCATGAATCAAAATCAGTTGTGTGACATTTTGGTTCTCGTTTGGTTATCTGAATATTTGACAACAAAGAATTGGTGTTCCAGGTAAGTGAAATAATAGCTTTGTACATGTATCATTTTCGTTTTTATTATGCGTGTTTCTTATTAACTAATGATCCTTTAACGAATTAATTTTAGCTAAGTTATTAAATATTTATCCCCAAAGAGATTGCGACAATTCCCGTCATTGTCGAAAACGGTTTAGGTGTTGCCAACCTATGAAAATTGGAATATTATGTTTTGGGCGAATAGGGACTTTAATTTTCGGCTGAATATGTACAGCGTATTTCATTAATGTATTTGTAACTATTGCATTGCAGATGTGTAATTCGAAACGGAATTGAACAGAAGTTGATATGTATAGAGCTGTTAAAGCATTCCATGAGGGGAGGAAATTGTACCATGCGGCATATTTATTTGGAGTACTTCATTCGAGTCTTCACCGCCACCGCATCAGTGGTAGTGACGATCCTCTGAAAATAGCAGTTGGTGCAAATAACTACGCCAATTTTGGAATATATTAAACAGTACCAACTAAATTGCAAACACCATCTTGAAAGAATGAGTTCAAATCGGATCCCCAAAGCTGTTTATAATTATATACCAAGAGGACGAAGATCTCTGGGCCTTCCTATGAAACGCTGGAGAGAAAATGTTCTATAGGATCGTAACAGGTCTTGGCCTAATACTTGGAAGGAAGAAGAAGAAGAAAATAATTATTCCATTGTCTGGATGTGGATTTAAATTAAATTTCAACAATGGAAGAAAGGCAGTGTTTTGATTCGTGAAGAAAATTGCATTAAGCACAAATTTATCGTCATCAGAATCTGAATAAGAAGTAGAAAATCATGATGAAGATCTTGAGAGGTAGAACAGAATTACACTTACTTACTTACTTACTTACTTACTCACTGGCACTATCGAACCCGTAGGTTCATGGCCGCGCGGACATAAGCTCTCCATACATCCCTATCCTGAGCTAATGCTTTCCAATCATACCCTGTATAATCTAATTTTCTCAAATGATAGTTAATGTTATTCTCCCACCTCATTATTCGTCTACCAACTGGACGTTTTCCCTCTGGCTTTCCTACAAGAAGCTTCCATGCAAGTCTTTCACTCCCCATGCGCGCAACATGTCCTGCCCATTGCAGTCTGCGAGACTTAACTGTTCTTATTATATCTGGCTTCCTATAAAGACCCTTTGGCATGGGTTCCCTGAAGTAGTCCCCGCCCGGAAAACCGAATGGGGGACTATTTGACCTCCGGAAAATTTTACTCCAGTAGAACCCATGTCCGCATTTCTTGACGGTTGTATTTTTACGGTGAAAGATCGTCACTCTTTCGAGCAAGGTACTTTTTTCGTCTGGCTTATCACCTTCGACCAGTCCGGCATGGGTAACCCTATCGGCAGCAATGCTACCGCCGGCATAACTCTTAGGATCATTTCAGCACGCAAGCCACTCCACCACGACAAGGTACAGATACAGAATAACACTATGTGTGAGATTTGTTCATAAAATATAGTTATCCAATTTCATCAAAACTGGGAGAATACCTCTGGTTCCATGATAAAGACGTGAATGGGATCATGAAAAATATGATGGAGCTAAGGGAATAAAAACATGTTGCTAGGCCTAATATAAACAAATAAATGTTATTCTATGATAGTTCATTGAGAAAATGATGTTATAAAATGGTGTTTAAAATACCTGAGGAATAAATATTTTACTGATGGAAGTAATTTGAAAACTGCCCCGATTCACCCAAACGATTGCCCATAATCACCCTAACAAATAGGATGAATAGGGACATATATTACTGGAATATAAGTGTCTGTTATTCCTTATGCATGTGATTAATAAAAATAACTGGTACGAAATGTTGACTTAAAGATTATATTAAATCATTGAAGTAAAACAAATAAATGGCTTACCGATAATGAAATCGATATTACAGATTTTCTTATTTTTGTCCCTATTCAGCTGAGCTCACCTTCTTTCGTATGCATGCTGTGTTGTCTTGGAGGAGGCTTCGAGCAGATCACTAATTTGGAGAGGCCCTCCAATCCCTTGTGGGGTAATATGTGTGATCCATAGTTTTAAATCTCTCTCCCGATAGGTCATCCCACTGTAAGACCCGGGTTGCGTGTGACATGTAAATGTACCAATAAGTGAGAGGTCAAGCTAAGATTTTCTTCCTAACTCCATTTGCAGCAGTCAGGAGAACTTTTGTGTGTTATATCCTGCAGTAAGGCCTGAGAAGATATTCGATTTTCGCTCGGTTGTTTCCCATCAAAATTATTAAAATATGGGGTATTTATGAGTATATTTGGTGGAGAAAATGGGGCCACTTTTACGGTTGTCTTTAATTTTAATAACAATTTTTCGAAAGATCGTTTTATAAAATTACTAGTTTTAAATGCTACTTATTAGCAGTGTAAAATTTATTACTTAGCAGTCTGGTAAATTCTGTTTCATAAACAGAAACGTACAGTGGTAAATTTTAGGCTGTATGTAAGGGAGGGAACTCCATAAATATTCCTATAATATAGGTAATAATATTATAAATTTTATTAAGGTTCCAGCTGGATTTATAATTATTTATTTTTAAGGGGGGGGGGGTAGAATTTAATTTGGAATATATCTAATTTGCAATTTGCAGCTAGTAGTGTGATTTCATGAATGTATGATTTAGAACAAAAAATTCGCTCTACTGGATTTAATGGCCTTCTCTATGCATTTCATTTGCGCATGACTCCAAAATATAGTAGCACTGTAAAATTATACTTCAGTAAATTTACTCTTCAGTAAAGTTATCAAAATGTCAAAATTATTTTAAGAAAAGCACAAAAATGCAACCAGGAAGACAACTTCTTAAGGAAAATCATATAGGTACAATTATTTTCTTGATAAATTTGTTGTATTACTTTTAAAATGTATACACTTCTATTTTTAGGAGAAAATGAAGACTGAAGACACTATTTTAGATTATATTAAAACTCAGCAGTTAAGATGGTACGGACATGTCCAGCGAATGGAAGAGTAACGGCTACCAAAACCTGTTTTGGAATAGAAACCTCAGGGAAGACGAGGTATAGGAAGACTTAAAACCTCCTGGAGTCAGGGAATATATTTATACATGAAGGAGAAACATCTACAACCAGAAGATTGGATGGACCAACAAAATGGGCTATTGGGAATCGGTCAATGTCAAAGACATTAATCAACCGATATCTATCTATCTATCTCTTAACTCATAAAATGGACTTAATTAGGAGTGTAAATTAGTAGTGCCGGTACTCAAGTTAAACGAAAGAGCATTGTAGTTACACTGCTAAATAGTAGCCCTATATACGAGTCCTCAACTGTTAAATACTATTTTATACTTGTATTTCTTCTCCATGGCTGGCTCTTCCATGGTCTCCCTGGAAGGCTCTTGGGGTACAAGTGAGATACTGGCCTCACATCCATATGATTTAGTCACAGAGGTGGACAACAATCGGTTAGTTATTATAGAGTTAGCACGTAGTCAACATGTCGGGTTTCTCATTCGTTAGAGTTTGTTTTCTTAACCTGAAGCCAGTACTTATAGGCCTACTATCTACCCAATTTCTTCATGATGATGGTTGGGCAGTGGTGCCATACTGACCGAAATCCCACGAGAAAATACGAACCACTGAAAATCCCGTAGCTCTGTACTCATGCTGGGACGCGGGACCATGTATTAAATACATTTACCATATATCATTGGAACACGTAACATAGGTATCCTGAGAGGGATATCGTATTTTATTCACTTTGCTTCTAGGGGGTCATTGTATGTTAATTTCCACGCTCGCGTTGCACCACTTTGTCTTTTTTTTTCGGATCCTGCTTTTCAGAATGCGTACTGACCTCTGAGACTGAAGTGGCACAGCTTTTTTTTTGTACAGTTGCCGACTTCATTTTTGGTTTTATATGAGGTTCAGTCTGAATGCTCTTTGCTAAACTTTGTGAACCGCCTAAGTGCCCAGTGACTTTGAGACTGCGACGATTTTGGGTTCATAAATTTTTATTCTTTCTTGGATTATTTTAATTTAAAGAAATTTTATGTTGTAGATTTTTTATTGTGTCTTCGTAACATGATTTCATGATTTTCCAGATCTATCATTGTAGATAGCCTTACTTAGTACCAGAACTTGTTCTCACAAATTAATACGGAAGGCTGGTATTTCTCAACTTATTACTTATTTTATAAAGGCTCTCGACAAAGCTCCTGAATATTATTATCAGAGCTCAATATTATCCATACCCGACATCTTCTAAGCACAAACTCACGTCTGTGCAAGCATGTTTTGTACCATGTGGAGGCAAGTTTCTACCCACCTTAAGTGGTTATTGTAATTAGATTTCGCGAAGTAATCCCTCAACTTTAACTTCAGTTTTCTTACCCTGATTTCGCTAATTCTCAAATCAATGAGCTATCAGTTGTCCTCATGAGGCTGAGTGAACCCCGTTTCAGATCATATACATAATAAAACATTTTTATCTTTTAGTTGTGAATTAAACCCACGATCTCTAATGCTATCTATACGCAATAACCGTTGTACCACAGAGGCGGATATATTGAATAATAATCCATGAATTAAAATCATATATCTTTAGTAACTTGAACCATTCCCAATAATTGGTGAAACAGTAGTTAGAATCTGCTGCCAAACCATTGCCACAGTGATTAGGAGCAACAACAAATGTGCACAGCTTCCTGGATCGTAAATTGTATGGAATTGTTGGGGAAACTGGCTGCTGGAAACAGTCGAACTGTCATCTATATCTGCTGGGCAAGCAGCTGGAAACGAAAGAGATATCCAGAGGTAGAAGCAAAGGAAATGAAACTCTGCCATACGGATTGATAGAGCGACAAAAGTTAAAGGATATTTTCACATTATTTTTAATAACATAGTATTTGAAGAAATTAACGTTTATGAGGAATAAAGATAATTCTGAAGACGTACTATTGCAAATTATTTAAAATAAAAAAACGTATTTGCTCATGTTATAAATTGACGTTAGCAGGTATTATTTTTATTTAGTGGCGCATTCTAAGAACTCAGCTCGTTGTGGTCACAATTCAACCTGGGGATTGAATGATTGAAACATTTTATTCAGGGGCCCCTTATTCTAGGACTGAATTCTTTCAATTTTCGTAAATATACGACACAGAATTCACTCTTTTTCTTCCCTTCATAAAGAAGCTATATTTGTGATTTTTATGACTGGAAAAAATTCATCTACTCCGGCCAAGTTAAATTCGCAAACCACAGGAATCAGAAGCGATTATGGTAATTCTAAGTTCATATTTACTGAATTTATATACTAAACTGAATTTATATTCTTTAAAGGGACATACTTAACTAATTACTTTATTTTTCCTAATTAATGTATTTTCAGTACTTATCAGTTATGACATGTTTACTCAATTTATGCCTGGAAATTGGATGTAATTTCATCAATATTTTCTCTTTAATTCTAATTTAAAACTTGAGCATTAACTTAGGGCATAACATTACAATTTAAATGTAATTTAATTGTGTTTATACGTGCGAAATACAAGAATATTAATGGAATGTTGAATGTGGACTTATATAAAAATATATACTTCTTTTTTCGAATATTTACAAGTACATTTCAAATTCTTCTAATAAGATGGAGTCAAAGTGTAAACCGTTAAATCTGGATTCGGATTCCTAAGATAATTTTAAAATACCAACCATATAGTAGTAAAATATGGTTGGGACGGCAACAAAAAGGAGTTCGAAATAATTTAAAGACCGTAACAGCTCTTTCAGGCCTACAAAATCAAATGAATATTGTTATAATCACTCATAGTAGTAGCAGTAGTAGCAAAAGCCAGTATGTATGCCAAGAATGAGATGGGAGAATAATATTAACCATGATTTAAGGGAACTGAAATACCTAAATAAACCCTCTCTGATTCTTCCCTTAAAATAGTTTCCTCTACTGACTAATCTGGAAATCGGATCGATGTTGAAGACTTTTGGTTTTTTCTGGCCACCATGGCTTATACTAAACTATATGGCAAAATTCAACAGCTCTCATATTGACATCTGTTCTTACGTTTTTTTAAAGACGCCGTTAATACTAACAATAGTGTCTATTTATTTCATTTTTTATACCTATAAGATAAAAGTTAAAAATTAAAATGTGCCTGTTGGCAGGTTCCGTCGTCCTCAGCTATGTTAAAATGATGTATATAAAACATTAACTGGAGGCCTTTCGGAAGTTAACTTCCATCATCAGCAGAATGAGCTTCTGCTACTAGTTGTTGTTTACGAAGATGTAGACTCCAAGTGTCTGTAGCAGTAACTTGGAGTCTACATCGTCGTAAACAACAACAACTAGTAGCAGAAGCTGATCCTGCTGACGATGGAGCTTAACTTCCGAAAGGCCTCCAGTTAATATTTTGCATACATAATTTTAACAAAGTTGAGGACGACGGTACCTGCCAACAGGTACATTTTAATTTTTAACTTTTATCTTATGACTATTGACCTCAACGGAATCTGATATGAATTTTATTAGTATATATATATTTAATGATATTACGAAATAGCGCTTACGATGAACAAATTATTATAGTCGTAATGAAATTCAAATACATTATGTGCCTTGACGACTGAAGAAAACGAACAAAAATAACGTTGTGAGATTAATCAGGTGCGGGATTAGAATTCCGAAACTTCTCAGTAAGAGACTTGAACGCTACCACTTGTGCCAACTCGCTCGGCTTATTCATGTGTTTCTTGTGATAACATAAAAAATTAAGATTATTACACAAAAATCTAATTTACCAACTGTTTTGACAATTAAAATAAAATGCCTTTATTTTTCAGTTAGAGTAGACAAAAAGTATATAATATTTTAACTAACCTATTATACGAATACCACGTCTAATCTGAAATTACCAGCTACCAGGCAAGAGATCATTGGGCAGACCCTTCAAACGTTGGATTGAGACCGTAAGAGACCGCTAGGTCTATCACATGAAAGGATGAACAAAAATAAGAAGATTTTATGCAGACGACTAAGAAATATTTTCAGAAAATTAGGAAGATCTGCAACAAAATTTCTACTAATCAAATCTAGTCAGAAATTGTAATATAAAAATATGTACAAATGAAACCGAAAGTTTGGCCTTCAATAAAAAAAATATTGAGATAAAAATTAACTCTTTATAAACACATAACTAAGATTCTTTCAGCATTAATTTATTTAGGAAACAACATTAGTACATATACCGGCTTTGGTGGTTTACAAGATATATTCCGCGCCTCTAGTCCCGAGGATCGCAGGTTCAAAACCTGTTTGGGCAGGTAGATTTTAAGGATGGAAAAAATCTAAGAGAGAAACATGCGGGAAGAAATTTAAGCCGTGGAACACGAGTCTGAAGAATTGTTGGCTCGTAAAAGAACCTCAAGCTTAAATTTGTGCCTCTGAACAAAATTTAACCGATCTTCCCCTTCCAAGTAATGTCTTAGTTGCCTAGTAGTTGCATAGTAGAAATTTTCACTGAGGTGATGCGACCCCACATGATACTTACTGACATCTGAAGGAAAATAAGCGTAACTAAATTATCTTTGTCAAGAAACTCCCGCTAGGGAGCACCCGTGTCTACGCACGGGAAGCACGAGTGTAGGCTATTACTAATATTATTAGTACTGGTCCATCCATAGTAATTCTGCCCGAAGACAGGTCCTTCACTGCAATCATAGCATTTTCATGCTATGCTTTCAGCTTTACTAGGAAATTGTAGGTGTGGTAGCTCCCGTTGCTTTCCACACCGGTGAAGGACGATGATGATGATGATGATGATGGCCATATGATTTCAGGGACCGTTTGGGCCCTAAAGCTTTCCTGACATTTGTCTTACAGGTGACGAAAAACCTCGATACAAACCTCACCCAGAAAAACTGTCCCGACCGGGGATCGATCCCGGGCCCGCTGCGTGACAAGGCAGCACGCTAACTCGAGACCACAACGGTGGACTATTAGTACTGGTAGACAGAAATATTTTTAAAAAAATATTAATATTTATATGTAACAATTTACTTCATAAAACATTTAAAGGTGTAAATAAACTCGCACATTCTTGTCCTGGCAGACTTAGGCTACATATTCGCATCTGGTTGTAGAGTTCGCGAGTTCAAACACTGTCCGAGTCAATCGATTTTTAGGGCGTAAAAATCCTGAGTATGGATTCCTTCGGAAGGGAACTAAATCGTGGGTCCGTATCATAGATTTGGACAAGTTGATGAAATAATCTCAAGCCCGAAAAAGGGTCACCCAGCCAAAATATGTTGGCCCTTTTACGTCAAGATTTGTTATACTCACGAATGACCAGGCGTGGTTTAAATTTAAATAAACATCGTTTTAAACAAAATTACCAAATAAAAACAATCTATATAATTGTTTAAAGTTATGTAAAGTCGATATCAAGATCTTGGCATTGCGCGAAACCAAAATACTAAAAAAAAGAAAGTTGAGCTATTACGTATTCTTGAGGGACCTTTTTCTATTGTACATAAGAATGGAAAAGAAAGATAGAAAAAAAAACAACGGTTATTAGGATAAATTTAAATTAAATTATTAAAAAAAACATTTATTGGTGGACTTTATAACAGTTTATAAGAAATGAAGGATAGTACATGGAAAAAAAGGGAATAATCCAGATAAATGACCAAGAATTTGAGAGCAGACGAAGACGGAGGAGATCAAGAACTAGACCAATGAGAAGATGAAATAAAGATTTTTGAGACCGTTTTTTGAGACGTGCATTCGGAACTACTCCCAAATTTGTAAAAACAAAAAAAATAATAAACAAGGCCTCCTCTAAAGAAGATTATAACCAAACCAACAACTAATACAATCATGAAGGATGAGTGTAACAAAGTTAAAATAGTCAAGTTCAGAATTTTTCTATTTATTTGAAATTTAAAAGGGAAATGTAAAGTATTTTTCCCCAAAATTAGGTCATAATGTGCGCTGGCGTAAGGAATAAAATTACTATCTCAGTTTCGGGGAGTCTCCGAAGTGCACATTCAAATACAACCTTTATGTTCATCAAAGTACCATTAACTAATTTTACTTCTCAAGAATTTATAAATTCAAGGGATATTATATACAATTTTGAAGTTCTTGGAGTTTAGGGTTTAGGTTAGGATACCAAATGTACATATTTTGAAGTCCTACGTTACGTTATGTTAGGATACAAATGTACATATTGTCAAGTCCTACGTTACGTTAGGTTATGTAAGGACACCAAATGCACATATTTTCAAGTCCTACGTTATGTTAATTTACGTCAGGATACCAAATGCACATATTTTCAAGACCTTCGTACGTTTAATTATGTTATGACACCAAATGCACATATTTCCAAGTCCTACTTTACATTAGGTTATGTTAGGACACCAAATGCACATATTTTCAAGTCATACGTTACGTTAGATTAAGTTAGTAGGATATCAAATGCACATATTTTCAAGTTTTTCGTTACGTTTGGTTATGTTAGGACACCAAATGCACATATTTTCAAGTCCTATTTTACATTAGGTTATGTTAGGACTCGAAATGCACATATTTTGAAGTCCTTACGTTCCGTTAGGTTATGTTAAGATGCCAAAAAAAGCGTAATATATTTGTGTGTTTACATATTTCCATTTTCTTGTCGTGTGGTGTGCTTCGAACCCCTATAATTAACATAAGCAATTGTGCATAATGCGCATCGCGGTTCTACTTCTCAGTTTAATATTATCAAAAAGTGGAATGTTTTTCTTTTTCATCTCATCAATTGAATTGTGATTGTAGATGAAATGTTGCGAAATGCAACGAACAATGACTTGGCGATGAATAAAACCAATATAAACCGAGCTCTGGTTGGCTGACTTTAGGTTTCAACGCGGAATATGCTGAATAAACGATTCATTGCCACAGTCTGGTTACTCGCTCGGTTTAATATTATCGCTGAAAACTGTAAAACAAATTATATCACACAGAAATATTAATAGCGCTAGGATGCATTCAAGTGGTAAAGTTGGTACAATTGGGGAGAAATCAGGTGTGACCTTATTCATGGAGACAGGCGACTATCGGAAATTAATACAATGGATTAATTAGGACAAACCAACAGAATATCTGCCAGCTATGACCATCAAACCGCGACCCGAGCACATCTGCCCTCAGACGCAAGATAATCTAACTACGCTTTCAAAAGTAATGAAGCCAAAAATAATTCATACTTTAAAGTATAAATATCTAAATTTCCAAAATGTTGGTTCAGATATAACATATAGCAACGATTCTGATATACATAATAAATTAAACCGATATCAAATGATGTGTGGCACCATAAGAACAACCCTCCGAAACACTCGAAGAGAAAGTCAGCTCAGGTTTTATAAAATTATGGTTGTTCCTGTTCTTTTATATGGATCTGAATCTTGGTTACTTATAAAATAGATATCTCACACATTCAAACAACTGAAATGAAAGTTTTAAGATCCGTAAAAGGATGGACACGTATGGATATATTACACAATGAATCAATAAGAAACGAACAGGAGATATTTTCAATAGTCGATAAACTAGAAGAGCACGAATAACAATGGAAAGAACATTTAGACAAAATGGACAATACAAGATTACCCAGAAAGATGAACACCTAAATACCACACGGAGAAAGGTCTTTGGGACGGCCAAGGAAACGATGGACTTGAGACCGGAACAGGTCGCATTGATCTAATCCTGGAAAGGAAGAAGAAGAAGAGGAAAAATGAAATTATATATATAACATTATTAGGTAAATGGTAAAAACTGCCTACGACATTGGTATAAGAAAGGGGCTACATTCACATGTGTTTCATAAGCGAAATATTTGAATGTTAGTTGGTATTATAGTTAATCCCGTCCGGCATTCTTCTCTTTAGGTTTTTGGCATTATATATTCTTCAGTAGAATAGGAAGCTGGCCCATTGCTACAGCCCCCAACCTGGAGGACCAGGTAATTTGTAATCAAGATTGTATTCCTCTAGCTTTTAGTGAATCAACACTGAAATACAAGGCAGTAGCTGTTAGTTTTGGTTCGCATCGGGTATTTCATTAACCCCGATACCACCCATATCTATCCACCACCTGGGGAGGCGCCCGATGGGGGACTAACAACCCCAAGAATGGAAGGGGCAAACCTAGAGAACGTTGGATAAATGGAGTGAGGGGAATTACGGAAGCTAGAGATATGATTGACGAATGTGTTCTAGACAGAAACCTCTGGCGACAAATAACTTTGGATTGAAGGAGAAACACTGTATTGTTGTAATATTCCTAATAAAAATAAACGTTGGTAGGTCTATTAACACACACTATCTCCTCTACTATTACCTTTGTACTAGAGCATGCCATTAAATCTTTAGAGAATGAGGAAGGCTTACAACTCAATGGTATTAATAAGCTGTTAGTTTATGCTGATGATGTAGTATTATTGGCCGATAGCGAGCAGATACTAAAGGACAACACGCACACACTATTGAGTAACACTAAGAAATTAGGACTGGAAGTAGATATCAATAAAACTAAATATATGGTCACACGTAGAAATGCATTATATAATGGAAATGGACAGCTAATGAAAAATGAGGGAAATTTTGAGGATGTGGCTGAATTCAAATACGTAGGAACAATAATCACAAATAGGAATGAGATGCACAAAGAAATTAAACATAGGCTCAATTCTGGAAATGCGTGCTATTATGCATTGCAGAGACTCTTGTCGTCCCAACTCCTTTCAAAAAACGTTAAACTGAAAATATATAAAACTTTATTCTACCAGTTATATTATATGGGTGCGAAACATGGAAATCTACTTTAAGGGAGGAAAGGAGATTACAGGTATTTGAGAATAAAGTACTTAGGAAAATTTTTGGACCAAAGAGAGATGAACAAACAGGTGAATGGAGAAGACTACATAACAATGAACTACATGGTCTTTATAGGAAGCCAGATATAATAAGAACAGTTAAGTCTCGTAGACTACGATGGGCAGGACATGTTGCACGTATGGGGAATGAAAGACTTGCATGGAAGCTTCTTGTAGGAAAGCCAGAGGGAAAACGCTCAGTTGGTGGGAGAATAACATTAACTATGATTTGAGGGAAGTAGATTATTCAAGGAATGATTGGAAAGCATTAGCTCAGGATAGGGATGTATGGAGAGTTTACGTCCGCGCGGCCATGAACCTACGGGTTCGATAGTGCCAGTGAGTAAGTAAGTAAGTAAGGCCTATTAACACGCCGATTCATTGTTTTTAAATCTACATATATTTACATTGTTTCACTTTGGCACGTTGTTACCATCCTACTTTGCGGTGCTCAAATTTTTACATTTAATTATATTGTGAAATTAAAAAGTCATCAGGTCAATTTCATGGTCTAATGGTCAGAGCTACTGACTATAGTTCAAGAAGTCTCGGGTTCGATTGCTGCTCTGATCACAGGACTATTTCTTTGAATGAGTTTAGATTTCACGACACTCCTAATGCTTCGTTATCATTTATCACTAGAGAAAGGATAGATATCCCATTGCTTACAACGTATGTGCGATGCCTGGTACGGATACTCACTAGTGAACCATTGCATGTGACATGCTATCTTGAAATTTCTCCCAGAGAAGCGTTGTGGTGTACCAAGCCCATGTCCAAAAATATTATCTGCCGTTTTTAACTGTTAGGCATACAAATAGAAGCCAGAATCCAACTATGTCAACCCACTGTGCGGCTCAGAAGGACTCTCTATTTGAGTAAGAGCAGAATGGAGTGGGGAGGATGCGGCGCGGAGTCAAGTAGTGAGGGTTTTCCAACCTACCAATTCGGGAGTTGTATTTCCCTTTAGTATAAATGAGAGATTTGGCACCTTCCTTACAGTCTAACTGAGAGATATGGCACTGGAGTTTGACACATTTCAATTGAAAGTGGCAGATTATTTTTGTACACGCCTTAGTACATCACAACGCTTCTCTGAAAGAGTTTTTAAGATAGATTTCAGAATGCAATGGTTTACAGATCACTAGTCAGTCACGAGTGATACATGATGTAACTCAGGTATTAAAAAATTTTAACAAACCAAACAGGGGTGTGTAAGAAGCTAATACAGATTAATGTAAATGTCAAGTAACGATATGCACATTTCTGAAAAAAAAATAGACAATACCTTTATGTCTAACTTTTTCACTAATTTGAAAAGTTAATAGAAATCATTTATAAGGTCTGTTTGACGAAAGTACTCCCGCAACTGAATTAGCAATAAACCTCCCGACGTAATGCTGGATTTTATCTAAATGGAAATTCAAGTTCTATTTTCACCTACAGATTTGTGAATTTTCGAGGTAATATTATTTTAACATGTTTTCGAAGAATTGTTGCACTGAGGGGCTCCCGCTTAGTGTATTTTTCAATGAAGAGTCTAATTTTTTTTAAATTAGGAATATTCCACCATACAGTGTTTCTCCTTCAATCCAAAGTGATTTGTCGCCAGAGGTTCCTGTCTAGAGCAGCTTCTTCCCTCGGATCTCTAGCTTCCATACTTCTCCTCACTCCATCCATCCAACGTTCTCTTGGTCTGCCTCTTCCATTTCTTCAATTAGCTTACCAATTAAGGATCTTCTTTGGTATTCTCTCTTCTTCCATTCTTATGATGATACAGTTTATAAGTTATATTTTTATCTTTAAAGAATTCCGATTGAAGTAGTAAACATTATTATTCCTCTTCTTCTTCTTCTTTATTTAATGATGCAACAAGGACTACTTTAAGTTTTTTAGTAAAACGATTTTCGTTTCTTCTAATAATCTCTGATTTATGAAAACATAACTTCTTCTTTAGTAATTTTCTTTTATATGCTGGGATTTGGACGCTCCCTAATGGGAACATATTGACCAAGTTAATACAGTTTCGCATATTTACCCATAGATATCAGCGAGTGATAGGAAGTCGGCCCAGCGCCTCGATGAGACATCTAGTAGGTAACTATGCTACTGGATGGAAAGCGGTCGGTAAATTTTCACAGAGGCCTTTTTATTCAGACTTTTGGTTTTCTTAAGAGCCTGGAAATCTTTAGACTCGGAATCCACGTTTTAAGTCCCTCCCGGAGGACTATTTCTTGGGTCTTTCCATCCTAAAAATCCACCGATGAAGGCCGGGTTTGAACCTGCGTTCTTCGGAATTAGAAGCAAAGAACAGAAGCACTATCACACTGCGGCCGGATGAAAAACATGACTCACATTCTATATTTTTAGACTTCAAAATCAAGTATTTTCTATTAAAATGTTCTTATAACTATGTTATTTGGCTGAACTTCAGGTTTAAGAATTTTTCAAGTTGTATACAAGCAGAGAAGTATCAGAAAACAGCATTCACTTATCAGCGCGATAAACAGGTATCAAACTGAACCATGCCAAAATGTAACCTGTTCAGCCCTGAATTAATGGCATGAAGCCAATTTAGTGCATGACACGTAACTTACGTTTCAGGGAATATACCATTCCGATTTTTTTCTCACCCATCATAACATTGGTTAATGTAATTTGAAGTTCCGGGCGCCCCAACCTTACAAATTGATTTCAATTCCGCCAATTCCAGGAGTGAACGCTAGAAATCTCGTACGATATACCTTCCGTGATTGGCCAAAAATATAAATGAAGCCGCCAAAACTGTTTAAGTACTTTATATCCCTATTTTACAATAAATGTACATATTCATGTATTTATACTGTCCACCGCTGTGGTCTCGAGGTAGCGTGCTGCCTTGTCACGCAGCGGACCCGGGTTCGATCTCCGGTCGGGGCAGTTTTTCTGGGTGAGGTTTTTATCGGGGTATTTCCTCACCTGTAAGACAAACGTCAGGAAAACTTTAAGGCCCAAATGATCCCCGAAATCATATGGCCATCATCCTTACCATTATCCTTCACCGGTGTGGAAAGCAACGGGAAGCTACCAAACCTACAATTCCCTAGTAAAGCTGCAAAGCATAGCATGAAAATGCTATGACTGCAGTGAAAGACCTGCCCTCGGGCAGAATTACTATGAATGGATATTTATACTGATACAAGGATATAACAAATGTAGCTATTCTTACACAGACTCAGGTCCTGTTAATAGAATCAAAATGCGATTAAAATGCCTAAAACATATTAAATAGCCTCAAGGCGAAATGTAAAACATTTCACCCTCCTTTATTAAATCCCATAAGACTAACAAATCGTTAGGAATTAATTTACGGAAGTGGATGTACGTGGTAGCAACATGAAAGGTCTTGGTTTTAAATTTTTTGTTAGAAAAATTATCATAAGTAATGCCACGAGTGATTTCCAAATTATCGATAAATTCACGACTCACGAAGTGAGGAGTGAATTTATCTAGAGAATTTGGAAATCAAGAGTGGCATTTG
Organism: Diploptera punctata; assembly: GCA_030220185.1. Taxonomy (NCBI): domain Eukaryota; kingdom Metazoa; phylum Arthropoda; class Insecta; order Blattodea; family Blaberidae; genus Diploptera; species Diploptera punctata. The sequence continues at coordinate 1,261,786 of JASPKZ010000432.1, forward strand.
TTAGGACTATTTAACGAATAAAATTAAGCTGTTTACTCACAAATCATTATTTAACTATAGTTATTTTAAAATATTTATATATTTAATGTAAACGGCGATGTTTGAAAACAAATGAGAAACGATAGGTACGCTTCTACTGCTTCTTTTGTTTATCACTGCAACCAGATCATACTATTTATTGCCAAAGGAACGCAATATTGTAAGGAGGAGCTTTCTTTAATATGGTAATTATAACACTGATAAATATTTGGTGAAACACGACTCTGATTGGTTGTAAAACAGAAATCATTGAAACGTGATTGGCCATTGACTCCCATTTGGGGCATGAGTTAAATAGTCATAATTATTTTATAGATGCATTAGAATCTGAGACATATGCACACCGCTTCACTAAACTCTCTGATACACATAACTTAGATACCCGATCCGTTGAGCACAGTTCCCTATATATCCCTCCTCATCACACTACCTATTTTTCGAAATCTTTTACAGTTTCTCTTGCTAGAACATGGAATTCACCTCCACCCTATGTCAGAGACTGCCAAACTTTACCATCTTTCAGAAACAAATTGAAAATAAAATTACTAACAGAAACAACTCACTAATATTACTTTTTAAGAATTAATAATGCGTTTTTGCATTATTTAATAAAAATAGACTTAGGATTTGTTAATATATTTACCTAATGCCTTGTACAAAAAGCGTAGATTAATTCATTGTAGTTTATTACTTTCTTTGTATTTTTTTCTTTTCTTTTTACGTATAGTAGATTCGAGCTGTTATTCCTTTTTTTTTATTCATTGTATCATTAATTTAATTTTAATTGTATTTAGTTTCATTGTACTATTAGACATTATTTTCATTATTATTCAATATGACAGATAATTAATTGTTCAATGTCTATTATTGTAATTTTTTTGTATTCATATGTAACATATGTTTGTCCTGTTTAATATGACTATTGTAATTTTTTTTGTATTCATATGTAACATATGTTTGTTCTGGTGAGTGGAAGAGAAGGCCACATGGCCTTAACTCCACCAGGCTAAATAAATAAAAATAATGTGATTATACCATTGAGATATTATGTTGTTTGGTTTTTGAATTCTTAATTTTAATTTTATTAATAAAAGCTTGAACCTTTCAATTTTTTCACAGCATTGCGACAGTTTTTAATTAATTGTGAGGAAGGTTGGCCAAGATAATACGTTGATTCAATGGCAGATCGGGGAATTAACGTTAGAAAGGTAGATCTACTTCCAAGTGGTGCTTCCAAGTCAACGCTTTGCGGTAAAATGATGTACAAACATGCAAATCAAGGAAAACAATTTTGATTATTTGGGCGGGTTAATATTACAATAGTATAACACATTTTGGACAGCAGTAAAATTGTAACCATTAAAATTAATTAAATTCACCTCAAGAACCCATGTTAAAATTGGATCCTGTTTGTTCACTGATATATTAAAGTTGATTATATTTGTTTTTGGAAAACAAAGGAAAATAATTAGTTCTTCTTTAACTATAACATGTCGAATTAATGAATACAATTGTGGCAAATAACGTATCGCTCCAATTTTATCATCTATACTAGCGGACAGACCTTCATATTCACTTAAAGTGGACCAAAGGTAACAAACTATTTGAATTCTTATCAGTTACGCCGTAGAGTGGTTAAGGCACTGCGCTACAAGCTGGGAAGGTCGAGGGTTCGAGTCCAGGTGGGGTCATGATTTTTAAACTAACTTAAATCTTCTGGCGGCACTATGGCCCTGGGATCGACTCAGCCTCTAACGGAAATGAGTACCAGGTGTTTTTCTGGGGGTAAAAGCGGCCATCACGCAGGACTGACAACCCGGCTAACATTAAGTGCCGATTGTTCAGAAAAAGTGAGGGCCTTAATTTCCTACTACCCCAAGAGCCTCCTGAGGCCTGCAGTAGGATCACACTATCAGTTATCCTATTCGGACATTTACCGATAAACTCTACGTAATAGATCCTACATAGTTCAGTCACATGATATGTCGAAAATGTTATTTCAGCAATTAGCATTGAGAATACTACATTATTAACATGACTGTGTTATGTAAGGTTAGTTAGGTCGTTAGATTCGTTTCCTTTACCTTACATTACGAAACATGTAGGTAGAATTAATAGACTCTAAATACATCGAATGGTACCTACCCCTCTAAGGTATAATGAATAACATGTGCATTTGGAGTGGGGAAGGTGACTTCATGGGAGGAGTCATCGTCCTTATAAGGCAAGGACACATGACAAAACGCTCTCACATACACTCACGTTCTACGTTCTACAACAAGCAAATCATTTAGCAATCGTCCGCGACCTTTAGTAAATTTTAAAATCTTAAGTATTTTAAAAACCGAGATAATTAGTAACACGGAATTTTAAGTGATACTAAAGACGCGTGCACTTAAATAAACTCATCTACTCCACTCCGAATATTAGTGAGATATAAAACGATTGTAATTATCTGTACATTAATAGTGCAAAATTATTCAATAAACTGGAGTAATAAGTTTAAATTTATTTATAATTACATTCCGATTGAGGGTCTTTCCACTTTTCAGCGGTTGCCCTTTTACCAGCCGGCTGCTGGCCCTTCACATCCACATGTGTCAATCACAGATGTAGATGATCAACAGCCAGTGTAGGGGTGACATGTGGTTAGCATGTCGAGTCCCCCAGCCGTTATAGCTGGTTCCTCAACCTGGAGCCGCTACTTATTGTAGCTACCAGATTGCCTCACGATGCTGGGTGGGCACCGGTTCCATACTGGCCGAAATACCATGAGAAAATTTCTTCCTCCATGGAGACTCGAACCAGCGCAAGTCCCGTAGCTCTGCGCCAAGGCTTCCTACCTTAACCGCTCGGCTATGGCGCGGGACTATAATTACATAAATAGTATAACATCCCTGAGTTATCATATTCTATCCTGAGCGAACCGGCACAAACGTAAGTCTCGAATTCACCCCGGTGGAATTCAAGACGTCGCCGATAGCGATTCAGTTATTTTTTTTAACTATTGTAACAAGCCATCTGCGTAAGAATCAAGAGTTTCACTGAAAATTGATGGATGAAGTTGCACATATATCAATGTCAGCATTTAATTTACTTTAGTATTTTTTGTATCATAGCATTAATGCTGTAGATGTGAAGATAACACCTGACCTCCTTATCTTACAGGTAAGTAAATCTAAAATTTAATTTAATCTAATCTATGTTTAACAAACATAATAGTAGAAGCTTGTGAACACGAGTTGCTGCAAGTAATTTATAAAGTAAACTAGATTTAATTTCCGGATGTAAGATGATGCCGAACAAACTGCAATCACTTGTGCAATTACCACAGAGCGCGCTGGTGACATTCCAGATTTTGTTAATTAGTTAATTGAGATTTTCCGTTCAACCGCAACTCACATTAAGACTATATCACAACATTTAAAGCGAATTTCTCGCGCGACGCCCCATGATCGAAATTCAATCTGGGTCATGATCATTATCTAGCGCCATGGATTTCGGTTTGTTCAGATTTCAGTTGAGTTTCATGCCACGTAGTCCCTTGAGAAGCATTCATCGAATTTTTAAAATTGATTTATAGATTTTTAAATATGTTTTATAATCTGCCTTTAGACATTTTTTGTTCACATATTGTATATGTAGTAGTAGTAGTAGGACTTTATTAGACAAAAAGTAAGATATTTACAATATTATTTACAAATATGGGTCGCACGGGCAGTAAGCCGTACGTGCTGTTGACAGTCCGTTACAATAAAGTAATAATTGGTACTAGTGTAAAGAAAAATAAACAAAAACAGCAACAACATTACAATTACATAAAGAAAACACAATAAAAATATTACCATTAAATAATAACACAATAGCATTATACACTAAAAACATTAACATTACAATTACATAAAGAAAACACAATAATATTACAATTAAGTAATAACACAATAGCAATAACATTACAATTACATAAAGAAAACACAATAATAATATTACAATTAAATAATAACACAATAGCATTATACAACTAAAACATTAACATTACAATTACATAAAGAAAACACAATAATATTACAATTAAGTAATAACACAATAGCATTATACACTAAAAAAACATTAACATTACAATTACATAAAGAAAACACATTAATATTACAATTAAATAATAACACAACAGCATTATACACTAATTAATTTATATATAATTGTTAATAATTAATGGTATTTATTTTGATAACATATATTTATTCATGAATGAGTGTTATCCTTATTTTTCGCGTTTTGTCCAGAAATTTACCGAGGTTTATCCGATTTTCTGGATTTACCAATAACTCGTAGCATGCCAATCTTTCCCGATTTGAATTTAGAAATCTTTCCGGTAATAACTGACGTCTCCAATATTCTAAATCATTACATTTTCCTAATATATGTATCTCATCTTCAAAGTTCCCGCACATTGGACATATTCGCATATCGTGATCGTCGCTAATTGTATATGTATATGTATAACGGCTATTTTTTCTAATGCATTTCATTTCTTCTGTTCTTACTCTTGAGGCATCTGTGGCTTTAATGTTCCAAGTTTCGTAACAACATAGAAGTGTAGAAAATCTAATGTAGTGTTCAATTCAGTTCTGGTTTTCTTTAATGTTGACATCATTTTGAATGGGTTATACAGTATATCATACTTGTTATGCTAATAAAATGCATGGTAAAATACTCTTAGAGAAGAAAATCGCACTGTCCAATTCTCTTATTTAAGATCCTACATACCTCGATTCCCAATTATTTATCATCTCGTTTCCAGTATATATCCTCAAACCATAACTTAAACACAAGATCACAACATAGCCTCTTGCTTAATATACTGCAGCATAGGACATCACATCACTCCATGTCATATACTATCTTCACTTCTCGCAACTGGAATTCCCTACCACAAGAAATAAGGGGCTGCCGGACATTGGCATCTTTTAAAAGAAATATAAATTTATACTTGCTCTAACGTCGACTTCATTATTACCCAGTGTAAGGTGTATTGATTGATGTTTCTCATATATTTTATCATTTTTATATTATATTATATTATATTATAATTATTATTATTATTCTCATCATCATTATTATATTATTGTTATTATTATTATTATTATTATTATTATTATTATCGTAAGTATTATTATTGTTATTATCGTATAAAATGTTTGTTTGTACATGAAATATACATTGCTACATTTAATGTATCTTTAACTGTTTATAATTAGTATAGTGTATATCTACAGTACGTCAATTTGGTATTTATACACAGTCATTTTTATTAATAAAAATTCAATTTTCAGAAAGTTTTTAAAAATAAAGAAAAAATATTAATGTGGTTTGAAGGAAACACTAAGTTATATCTAAATATGTAGTTCAAAACTTAATTATAAAATAAACATAATTTTATAAAAATAAATAATCTTTATTACACCCAAATACAAGCCAATTTGCTATTCATACACTAAAGAAAACAGTGCAGTGTATTTGCTTGTCTAACTTGCTTAAACATTAATGCAACATGGATACTCTAAGTTGAGCATTTGTTTACATCTGCCTACTGTACTGGTTGTGTACACTGGCAGTCTGTCGCCTCCAAAATGGGTAAATGTAAAGAACTCAGTTCTGATCTCAAGAATACAATTGTAAATCTTACACTTAACGGATATTCTTTGAGAAAAATAGGGCGACTGATAGGCAAATGTCATGCAACGGTACAGTATATACTAAATAAATTCAAGTATAAAGGGTCAGTAGATAATGTTCCGAGAAAACCTACACAAAAGAAGTTAAGTGAAAAGGAGGAGAGAACCATTGTGAGACAAGTGAATGAAATTCAACCCCAGAATTAGTGTTCCAAAATTGCGGTCTACCCTAGAAGTTTCTACTGGTAAAAAGGTATATACTGAGACAGTTCGGAAGGTGTTAAGCAGAAATTGCTATCATGGAAGAATGACTAGAAAAAGGCCGTATGTAAGTAAGACGAACCGTGTTGTAAGACTACAGTTTTCAAAAGAACATGTAAATAAGGGGCAGGCATTTTGTAATAATGTTCTCTGGTCTGATGAGACTAAAATCAACCTGTTCGGTTCAGATGGCGTTCATAGAGTCTGGAGAAAAGCCAATGCGGATAATGATGTGACCAATACAACACCTACAATAAAACATGGGGGTGGGTCTATAATGTTGTGGGGGTGTATGTCGGCAAAAGGTGTTGGCAATATACAGTTCATTGACAATGTTATGGAGAAATTTGTGTATAACGACATTCTTCGTAAGAATGTTAAACAAAGTGCAGCAAAATTGGATATGCTCCCTACGTACATGTTGCAACAAGATAACGACCCCAAACATACGGCGGACTTAAATAAGACTTGGTTGATATGGAACGTGCCAAAGCAATTGAAAACCCCTCCTCAATCTGCTGACTTAAACCCTATAGAACATTTATGGGCGTTTTTGAAACCTAGGGTCCACAGCAGAAATCCTTCTTCCAAAGAAGAATTGAAGAAGGTGGTTACTGAAGAATGGTGCAAAATCAGTCCTCAGATATGTGATAGGCTTGTTAGATACATGCAGCGTAGATGTCAAGCTGTTATTAAAGCTAAAGGTTACCCTACAAAGTATTAAAGACAGTTCATTTTTTCTTCTTTTTTTTCCCCCCAATTCTGACCGTATGAATAGAAAAGTGACTATGAAATTTACAACTTTTAAAGTTTTGTAAATATATTATACGTTAAATGTTTATAGAATTTGTTGATTTGTATATATTATGTAAAGAAGTGTACCTGAAAATGTTTAGTTAATGGCAAAATATAATTGCAATATTCTGAGAATTAAAATTGTGCTACTTCTATTATAAAATCTAAGTGTATGAATAACAAATTGACATACTGTATATTTGTCAAATATTTATTTGTATTTGTGCTGGTTGAGTGGAAGAGATGGCCTTATAGCTTTAACTCTGTCAGAATAAATAAAACATTATTATTATTATTATTATTATTATTATATTATTATTATTATTATTATACAGTATAAAGTTATAAAATTAGTACTATAAGCTGTAGTCTTTCCCAACTTTAGAGTATTTAAAACCTATTGTGGGCCTTTCGGAATCCGCTTCCATTTTGATAACCTTCTGTGGATTACGGAACCGAATTCTAAATGGGCTACAATATATTTCACAAAGTTTAAATCAAGTTGGGAGTGACAGCACCTTAGGGGCAATTATATAATATACTTATTTTTATAAATATGATCTTTTTCCTTCTTGTGAAATTATATTTCATAGTTATTCTTGTTAAATATAAATTATATAAAATAAAATGATTTGTACGTTAAACAACAATAAAATTATTCTAGATGCTCATTGTTTTAAATCTATTCGAGAAAACAACATCTATACCCTTCGATCTCGTTCTACTTTTTTAAATGTTTAGAGGAATTTAATCGTATATGTTAGCAACTTTTGCCAAGTTGCTCTACAAATGAGCTACTAATACAGGCAGAATATTCCATACTCAAACTTTTCTCCAGTATTGTTCTTTACCAAGTTCTACGAGTAGCGGTATTAAGTAAATCGTTGTAAGAGCTCAGTTCGTAGAGCGGTGAACTGTAGTGGTATATAGGCTAATTTCAGTAATCCATAGATCGCTGGTTCAAATCCGACTGGGAGGATTTTTTTTGTCCGTCGCCGTGGCGTAGTCGGTAGAGTCCCTACCTTCCACTCCGGCGACCCGGGTTCGATTCCCGGCGAGGTAGGGGACCTTAAATCTCCACCTTGGGTCTGGGTGTGTGTCCTGTCTTGTGTTTGTATGTGTGAATAAGATAAAAGGTTAACAAAAGTAAAACAAAAAGTTACAATAGTGTAAACGAAAGAAAAAATATCGTATCATGATCTGTAGAATGGAAAGTGGTAAAGATACTGCTTAGAAATAAAAAATAGATTGGAACCTGGTATTAAAGTTTAAATGTTTTAGACATGCTTTAAACTACATGTCAGGTCACAGATATTCGGGAAACAGTAGCCACATTTCAATGGAAACGTAAGTCGAACCTGACGTAAAATAAGTTAGTCACGCAGGAACTGCGTATTAAGTAAGTGAAGCCTCAACAAGAAGAATTTACGGTCTGACTTTTGCAACTTACAGAAGAGTGGAAAAGCTAGGAATTTGTAAAATTTGGTTCTGCATATTTTTAATGTTGACTTAGGTTTTATTGGACCATTGTATTATACTTGTAATTTATATTAAGCTTTTTTAACTTGTTGTTTATATTCGTATTTTCTTGCTTTCTATGAAATTACATTTAATAGATATTTGGTTATTAGATTAAAACACAGAAATTCTATAATATTAATGTCTTCTGTATGTCAGAAAATAACAAATCAACGTTGCAAACAAAAAAGGATACTTGAATCATATAATATTACGATTAGTCCTAAATCTATGTAGGGACCAATAGCGTGGACTACGAAATTTAGATTTTAGATGTTTATTTAGATTTATTTATTTAGTCTGGTGGAGTTAAGGCCATGTGGCCTTCTCTTCCACTCACCAGAGCAAACATATATTACATCAGAATATAACAATCACAATGAACTCTAATATTAAATACTTAATAAAAAATTTGATCAAAAAGATAATATCTATTATATTACGATCTATAATGCAACCAGTTAATGTTAGTTAAATGAAACACTAAAACTAATAATAAAATGTATACAAGTAAGACATATTAAATTGTCCCTGTCTAATGTATATATAAAACAAAGAAAAATAATGAGATATAGAAAACTAATTTTACGTTTGTACAATATTTAAAACAAAACAAAAGAAAATATTTGTTAATCTTAATATTATTTTCATAGATAATTAAATTTATTAATTGTTAAAAGAATACTATCAGTGAGGTGTATAAGTTAGTTTGTTATTAAATAATTCTTTAATTTGTTTTTGAAGGATGTTATAGTTTGACAGTCTCAGACATAGGTCGGAAGGGAATTCCATGTTTTGGTAAGTGAGACCGTAAAAGATAATGAATAATATACAGTGTGATGAGGAGGGATATAAAGGACAATGTGCTGATGGCATCGAGTGTCAAGATTATGTTTGTCGTATAGTCTTATGAATCGGCGTGATAAATAATTAGGCGATGATGTGTGAAGGATTTCATAGAGAAAGGATAGTGAATGGACAGTTCTACGATCTCTTAGACGAAGCCACGATAATTGTTCCAGGGACCCTGTAACATGGTCAAATTTGCGAATACCACAAATAAAACGTTAAAGGTAAGCAAAAAGTGCAGTCTTCCAAAATTATATTCTTAATGGCAGTAACAGTATACAGTGATTAGATAAAACAAAATAAGACATAAGAGATGACTTATAAATACATATTAATTATAAAATACTAGCTAATACCCGGCGTGTGCTGCTACTCCTAAATAAATGTTAATGTGTTTTTATCACCACCCTTGAGCTGCTATGCTTGCCCAGGAATCAGCTTATCCCGATCTTCTTGGCATCAATGAAAGACAAAATGGTTATTGTGAGTTATCCGTAAAAGATAAACATTTGTTGTCGCGGACTTTTTTGTAGAGTTTTTTTTTTTTTAGATATTCAATTCTGTGTACATTAATTTGGTGTATTTGGTATGGTTTAGGCAGCGTAAGTCATTTAAGCGTCAAAATAGGAACTTTATTTCACTTTTTTGTTATAAAGGGTGATTTTCGGGGTGAAGGGGTTGAGTAATACAACTCCCTTATAGCCTATATTCATCCCGGGAATCTTCTGAACATTTTTCAAAAAAACCATCAAAATCGGTTCAATGGTATGGCAGCGCATAGAAAACGAACAAACATTCATTTTTATATATACATAGATAGACACATGAATCAAATAATAATTTCGGAATCGGAACGTATCGACAAGGAATGATACTTGAATTAGATGCTGTTGTTATGTTTGCAATATATATATATATATATATATATATATATATATATATCCATCCATAGTAAATCTGCCGGAGGGCAGGTCTTTCACTGTAATCATAGCATTTTCATGCTATGCTTTGCAGCTTTATTAGGGAATTATAGGTGTGGTAGCTTCCCTTTGCTTTCCACACCAGTGAAGGATGGTGATGATAATGATATGGATGATGATAATGGCCGGATGATTTTCGGGAACCGTTGGGCCCTAAGCTTCCTGACATTTGTCTTACAGGTGAGGAAAAACCCCGAAAAATAAATTTCACCCAGGAAGCTTCTCCCGACCGGGGATCGAACCCGGGCACGCTGCTTGACAAGGCAGCACGCTACCTCGAGACCACAGCGTTGAACAATATTTTTTTGTAAGCCCATGTTTTCCCTTTGCAGAGATTTAGGCGCTCTCCCCCTACAGGGAAGAAATTGAACCATACTAATTTATAGTTACACTTGTTTTCGTTAGATATAATTTTGAGTGGTCCGTGGTCAGCGTTCCGCCTCATATTGACATCTAGGAAACCAAGGTAGTACTAGGACGGGCAAATTCGGTCAATTTTGCTTAGAGGTCTTTTCATTCAGGCTTAAGGATTTTTTACGAGCCTGAAAATCTTCAGACTCGGGACCCACGGCTTAAAGTCCCTCCCGGAGCACTTGCTCATTGGATTTTTCCGTCCTAAAACATCCATCGACCTCGGCCGGGTTTGAACCCGCGACCCTCGGGACCAGAGCATAACGACTAGTCCACCGCGGCCGATGTTGGACAATATATGTATGTATATAAATATATATCTTAAGTCACATGGTTTGAACACAAACAGAGTAAATTAAAACAACGTATGTAAACAATATGGGGAAACTCGAATAGGTGGACTCGGTTAAAGCAGAGCCAGAGGAAGACCACGACTGATAGTATACAGGTTCTTAGGTACTTATAAAGAACCGAAACGTTGTTTGGAAAATGCAAAGGAAATGTATTAAATAGGAAGGACTACAAAGCTTTCTGAAGAATCTCGATGGCTATTACAGTACAAGAGAACTTGACTAAGTAAGTTGTTGATGATGATGATGATAATTAGGATCTGTTAGCAAATGTCCTTAACCCTTAAATTAAATAAACTCAATTTATTTTGCCAGCTTATTTAAATTATTGGATGTTCTAAAAACTAATCATGCATTATTGTTAAGTAATTATTATTAACCTATGTTATTGTTTTATATAATTTAACATAAATTTAAATTATTTCTACAAGTTCATTTTAGCATGACTTTATTAAAAGTACAAAATAATTTAAAGAAATGAGTATTCAGGATACATTATCAATTTAAGAGTTAAATAGAAATTCTAAAAGACATTCTATGATATAAAAGAACTTCACTGAGTACGTTGTTGTTTTTGTAGTTGATGATGGTGACAATCACGAACTGTTAACGATATATCTTTGACAAAATAATGCATCACTACAAAAAATATTAGGGATAATAGGCCTATATGATCTTTAGTCGGTCGACTATTTATTGCTAAGAGTATGTTGCAACCTACAAGCGATAACATTATATTTACACTTGGCATGAAACTAAGAAGAATTTACTAAACGAATATTTAGCAAAAAAAAATGTTGGTACGTTAAAGCTTATGTAAAATTAAAATATATAAAATATGTACCTGAAATCTCAGTCGTTCTATACTTTATATGGTTGTAAAATGTGTTTCGTAATGAATTTTAAAGGTATTAAAGCTTATCTATGAATGAATGTATTTTACTGTACTTCAGAAATATATATCAGGTTTTGTTGCAATCGCTCTGAGAACGCAACATATTTTCTGTGTGAAACACATGTATCTTCCCATAAAAACTCCTTGTCATAAAGCTTTACCACCACTTGCATGGTTTGTTATATGATTGCAAGTTGTATACCCACCCAACTTGACGTTATAAATCTTATGATTGAGCATGTTTCAAATCAAATATTTAATTGACAAAAAGTGTGGGGACGAATACGAACAAAATTAAGATTTGTTGTTGTCGCTGAGGAAGGAGTCAGCGAAGAAAAATGAGAAATGTGTCTACATGAGGCAGTGCATTGTTTTAATTAAATTAAAACTTTGTTATGTGTTTGTGTCAGTAAGTTTTTGTCAACAGATTATGTAAACTGTAACGGTTCCTAGATTACGTGTTGTTTTTAATATCAAAGGAACGAGTGTAGAACCGCAACACAATTCTATTACGGTTCTAAACTGTAGGAATTTCCGACCTCCTCAATTAGATTTTGAGTTTTTAAAGTTGACTTCATTGACCGCATTCTAAATTCAATTTGTCAGTGGTACTAATATAAGTTATTTGAGGAGAAATACAAATTAATATGATCAGTAGGGCTAAAGCATTTAATGACCTATGAAATGGTTAAAAAATTGCAAAAATAAAAATGCATTTATGACCTAAAAATACAAAAAAATGCCCAATACAATTTAAAACAAATAACGAATAAGTTAAGAATTACAAATTAACAAATACTATTTATTAGAATTAAGTACTCACTTGAGTACCCCCCTATCAATGACATAAACTTTATACTTGACATCCAAAAATATTATTAACTTAAAATAATTTGAAAAACTAAAAAATGCATATTAGGGTACATTAATTGATTGCTGAAAATCAATTGTCAATTATAAACAGTGCACTTTTACAACAATTTTAAATTGCAGTTAACAATCAAAATAGGATAAAAGCTAGCATGAGCTCTAAGAAATTTAATAAAATTCCTAGAAGTGGGCAAGTTCATTATGCACAATGATTACAATATAGAGGTAGTAGTTAGCAAAACATATACTTAATTCCAAGAAATTGTATTGACAAGGAAATATACTGAATTATAATAAAAATCTCAAATCAAATACAAATAATGTCACAGCCTTCTGGAAAAGTGTAAAAAATGCTCAAAATGACCTAAAAATTGCCAAAAAATGACTTATCCCAGAAAAAGTTATGAAAATGCAAAAAAAATGCCCTAACGAATTGCTTTTATTTAATCCATTTTTAATGCCATACATTTTCATATATGGAAGCAATGTTTCAACCTTCATAAGAAAAAGATGCAAAATCTTTAATTGCCTTGCCCTAATGATCAGTATATAACGAATCAGGATAAGTTTTGTTTTTTGCATGTGTCAAGTTTTATATTTTTATGATCAACAAAGTATACGTTTAAAAAAATCATATGATTCAAATTGTTTCTTAGAGAGTCAGTCACTGCAAAATAATGCTCTGGCCTATTCAGAATGTTAAAAAGAGGGAACTTTCTTTAATATGATAAACTTAAGTTGATAAATTCGATGTAAAACTCGACTGTAATTAGTTTTAAATCAAAATTCATTGAAACGTGATAGGTCATTGACTCCCGTTTGCGGCATGAGTTGAATGGCATTGAAATAACTAATATTAGCTTCCTTCCTTCCGAATTCGCTAAAATACGAATGGAGGAAGAAAAATAACTAAGCATGTGTCTGTTTATGGTTACAGATGAAAAAAATGTTTACGAAAAACTTTTGGATTTATAAAGGCGTGCGTCAGGATTATCTAGGTTAATCCAATTTAAATTCTAGCCAGTTCTGGGATCGGTATATTTGAATTATAGATGTCGACACTCCGTACAGCAGATATTAACTTTCTATAACTCTTACCAGTGATCAATCTTGCCTGTCATTGGATATTTCCCAGAGTTCCCAAGAGTCTTATGACTGAGTGAACACGCAAGTTTGTTATATTCTGGCTGTTGAACCAGAGCTGCATAACAATGAGTAAATCTTATAGTAGATAATTCGAAAACTTTCAGACTGCCTTTCTCTATTGTTAAGTAATTTTGTGCTGCAAGATGACTCAAAACTGACAAAGTTCATTATGTCTAACTCCTGCATCTTCAAGTATCGGCTTTTAAATGTTATTTTAGTTTATCGACGTACTATGTATATCCTGTAATGTGAAATTTTGTTTTAAATGTCAAAACATAATTTCTAGAATATTGCCATTTCTTGAGATATCCTGTATTCTAATTATGAAACATTTCTACTCGTGATTATGTTTCTACTAGGCTCAAAATATATTCACGGACTTGAAATAAAGTACATTTGGCCATGAACTATTTAATATTATTTAATACACAAGTGATCTTCTTGGTGATAAAATATTAAAATATATATGCAGTCAATATGCCCATTTCACCAATTAATGTTTTAAAATGGTCAACAAGTTTCTACAGCCAAGCTGTCATTCTCAAGACCAGATATTGAGTCAATATCTGGTCTTGAGAATGACAGCTTGGCTGTAGAAACTTGTTGACCATTTTAAAACATTAATTGGTGAAATGGGCATATTGACTGCATATATATTTTAATATTTAATATTATGTTTTCGTGTGTTCCACTGCCACCAACTGCACTCTTTGTGCTTCGGGTTCCCTGCTGGGCAATAAGATGCTGTTAGTGTGGTCTATTTTCAATTAAAGCACCCATTCGGCGGATCACGTTAAATAGATGAAGTGTACTTATATTGTTTATAGTGAGGAGTGTGGAATGAGTGTATTTTTTACCGTTTATATAGTGTATTGTAAGTGTAATGATGCTGAAGAGAAGATAGAAAATGAAACTCAGGGCTGGATATAGCGTACTCTCAAAAAGCACAAAGGGGGCCACCAAGGTTAATGAATGACGAATAGCTATCAATAATTCCAGATCCCTTCTCAACATATTGTCAATAGAGGGGTGAAGTTATACGAGTTTAAACTTGTTCCAAAAACTACAATACTGATTTTAGTAAAATTTTCAACCTTCCTTTATTTGTTTCGCAATAATCTTCTTTTCACTATCACATGCAATTACTCTTCAAGAATTCTTTACTCAGACTGACGGACAGGCTGCCCTCTACAACGTGACTTGAAAGAACTGTTGCGCTATCCCAGTACATTATGGATGAATAGAAAGGAAAATCAATTCTATGCCGTTATCTGCATTTTAGGTCGTCTTCCGGCTTCGAACTACCAGATTCATTTCTCATAACACATACCGCCAGTTTTGGATTGGATGCGTGGACGTGAGCGGAAACTACAGCCCTCCCGTTGGCTCTTCTGTCATTTTTTATTGCTCAGGCTAGAAGCCTTGAGCCAGCACCCTGGTGGAACCCCTACCAGATCCCCGCAATCACATTTTTTCAACACCTTATGAGTGCAGACTAAACTATTTTTCATAACATGAGATGAGTTGAAGGGTAATATGAAATAAATATATGTCCATACCGCTGTAAAGCTCTCTTTGTTATCCTTTGGATAACAGTTTCTTGTGCTTCCATTTCTTGTCTGATATATGTATTTCGAATATGTTGTATATATATATATATATATATATATATATAGCTATATATAGTCGTACACATTTTTCGGTCTTTTTCATAATATCTAGTAGATTTTAAATTAACAAACATTTGTGTTTGTTTTAATATTTTCGTAAGTACGGTATACGTCAATATCGCGATTCTAAAATATTTATGTCATATTTTGTTTCAATTGTTGAAGTAATGAATCCATATTAATTTGCTCAAATAAACTGAATTAACTTTATAAACAATACAACTTATGTTAAATACCCATTCTCTTCGCTGTCAATTTATTCTAGTTTTATACTTTACACATAAGAAATATCGACTGGATAAGAATTAAATAACTGCGATCTCTTATTTTGGACGACTATATTTATAATGTTATTGTATCATATTTACTTTCTAAAAACATTTCATGTTTTTTTGTTTATCTTTAAGTCAAATTTCGGGCAATTAACTAGTCCCTTAACTCCATTTGTTTATGCTAATCACTCTATCATAATCGCCTTGTTTAGCATTGAGGAATTATATAATTGTATGTAAGTAAAGTAAAGTAAAGTAAAGTGATCCCACTACAGGCCTCAGGAGGCCCTTGGGGTAGTAGGAGGTATAGGCTCCCACTTTTTCTAGACAATCGGAACTTGATGTCAGCCCTGCGTGACGGCCGCCTTTATCCCCAGAATAAGCGTCTGGTACTCATTTCCGTTAGAGGCTGAGTCGATCCCAAGGTCATAGTGCCGCCAGAAGGTTTGGGTGAGTTTAAAAATCCTGACCCCACTGGGACTCTAACCTTCCGGCTTGTAGCGCAGTGCCTTAAACACTATGCTACGGCGTGCTCCTATAATCGTATGCCTAGTCTCAAATGTTTGTGTTATAGATCATTGAGTTGATCACTCATCCCAGGAGACCCTTAAATTGTATTGTCACAAGTTACGTACCAAATCCAGATTTAAAAATAATATTCTCCTAAAAAGTCGTGTTCCTTTAGGCTAGGGAGGTGTAGGGAATGTAAAAGTAGGCTACCTACAACAGTGCTTACGCTAAGGAAAATGACGAAAAAAAAAGGAAGAAAGAAGAAGAAATATAACGATTAAGATGAATATCCGGTTGTACCTTTTTTTTTTTTCAAGTTGACTTTTACATGGCAAAAGGTTATTGTCACGTGAGAATTTTCTACTAGTAAATATCGACTTAGGAAAAAAAATCAGGGCGGCTATTCAATTACTTACTTACTCAATGGCACTATCGAACCCGTAGGTTCATGGCCGCGCAGACGTAAGCTTTCCATGCATCTCTACCCTGAGCTTATGCTTTTCAATCATTCCCTGCATAATCTACTTCCCTCAAATCACTGTTAATGTTATTCTCCCACCTCATTCTTGGTCTAGCAACTGGGCATTTTCCTACAAGAAGCTTCCTTGCACCTCTTTCTTTCCCCATACGTACCACATGTCCTGCCCATCGCAGTCTACGAGACTTAACTGTTCTTATTATATCTGCCTTCCAATAAAGACCATGCAGTTCATTGTTATGTAGTCTTCTCCATTTACCTGTCTGTTCATCTCTCTTTGGTCCGAAAATTGTCCTAAGTACTTTATTCCCAAATAGGCCTACTTGTAATCTCCTTTCCTCTCTTAAAGTAAGAGTCCACGTTTCGCATCCATATAATGTAACTGGTAAATAATATTTTTATATATTTTCAGTATAACGTTTTTTTAAAGGAGTTGGGACATCAAAAGTCTCTGTAATGCATAATAGCACGCATTTCCAGAATTGAACCTATGTTTAATTTCTTTGTGCATCTCATTCCTATTTGTGATTATTGTTCCTAGGTATTTGAATTCAATCACTTCTTCAAAATTGACTGGCGTAATTTGATGATTATAAGCGGGGCAAGCGGATCCTACACTGAACGCTTCAAGTGCAGGACGTCCTGAATATTGAAACGACGTTAAAAGCACTTGCACGGACGAGGGACGGGAGCAATGTGAACACAACGTCAACACATGACCAGGTATAGTAAAGTGCTGAAAGAATTTATAATACATCATACAATTACAATTGTACAATAAACTACCTAAAACACTTATGCAAGTTTGTCTACGCTAGCAAACACAGAGAAACAAACAAAAACAAATAATATTCACTTTATTTTCGCCAATACCTGCAATACGCGTATCAGAATTTAAATTAATGTTACTCCCTGATCGTATTACAAAGTTGTAATCGGACAATGTTGAATGGAGTACTGTGGAGTAGAACCATGTGAAACCAAACGAAGAAGAGGATTTTGAAGTCTGTTGTGGAAAGCATAATGACTTATGGTGCTGAGGGATGGACTTTGGTAGAGGGACAAAAAACTAAGATCTTGGCAGTGGAGATGGATGGAATAAGACGCAGTGCCAGGGTGTCCAGGTTGGAAAGAACAAGAAATGAAGAAGTGAGGCAGATGATGGATATGGAGGAGACAGTGGTGGAAAGTATCGAAAGACGAGCTCTTTAGTGGTATGGCCATGTCAGGTGAATGGAGGATGATAGGTGACCCCAAAACTCTTTTGGAATGGTCACCTTCTGGTAGAAGGAAACGGGGCAGGCCAAAAACAACTTGGAGAGGAGAGATCCATAGATTGATGAACGACCGAGGTCTGGAGGAGGTTGAATGGCGTGATCGGCAAGAATGGCGAATGGGAATACAGGGTAACCGCTGAAAAGTGGAGAGGCCCTCAAAGGTAAAAGCAAGTAATCGGACAATACTGGGTAGGACAGCATACTATTCCCCAGCTCTCTGCGATCCGATTAGTATGTAAACTGCAGCCTTTGTTTTAGTCTGATTATGAGATAAAATCTCTTTCATATAAAAATTAAACACTTCAAAATAAATATTTCATTCAATATATGAATATTTTATAGATAGATTTCGAAATGTAAATATTAAAATTTAGAAGAAAATTGTGTTTTTAATAATAAAATCATACTATATAACAAATTATATAATATGTAACGTAATAAAAAATGGAGTATAATAACGCCATTATTTTTAGAACCAAGATTAGGTAGCTTACAGAGTTATAACTTTACTTAGTTAACCTTCAATTTAATTTTAATAAGATTGTACATGACCCTATTTCAATCTTCCGTCAAATAGGAGACTGTAAAACTACATTAGGGGATAACAACAGTTCGTCGCTTCAATAACAAAGAAGTAACTTAATGGATTGTAAAGGCGCAAAAACTGCTCTAAACACATTTCCATAACAGCTACACAAACCTTCCTGCACAAGAAATATTAAGAGCATTTAATGTATTTTGAATTACAGCAGTTTCCTCTGTAAATGTTATATCATATTTCTACTCGGATTACGTTCCTATCGTCAAATGACTTGGAATTTTCATTTAAAATCACAGATATTTCATCTGAGGATAAAAACCGTATCTAAGAGCAGTAAAAAATCAAGTGCGTATCTATTTGAGAATTACGTCGACGCCTGCCACATTTAATTTTAAAGAAATATGGCAGGTGTAGACGTATGAAAATACGTCTTAATTTAATTTTTTTTTGCAAATGCCCCAGGTTGTCTTTCGACATTCCTGGTTTCTCTCCTAGCATGGCATACTTGTAACCCACTTCTGAGGTTGGGGCGCCTGGAAGGCGGGGTTACGTTGCCCCTATGATACGATGGGTGACGATGATGATAGTGGCGCGCCAGGAGAGTCCCTAATCCTAAGCTTAATCTGAGATGAATGTGAATGATGATGATTGCGATGGCCATATGATTTTGGGGGCCGTTTGAGCCTAATAGTTATCCTGACATTTGTCTTACAGGTGAGGAAAAACCCCGATAAAAACCTCACCCAGAAAAACTGTCCCGACCGGGGATCGAACCCGGGCCCGCTGCGTGACAAGGTAGCACGCTACCTCAAGATCACAGCGGTGGACACGTCTTAAATTATGAGAGTGTGAAAATACAGCATATGTATGTTTCAGTTCTTTTTAATAATAATAATAATAATAATAATAATCTGGTACAACGGATGAACTAAAACGTAATTCAGGAAGAATACGTATTGTTAAAAAATTAAATATTTAGGATCTATTTTGGATAAAAGTGAGAATTCAACTACAGAAATTCAAAGAAGAATAACTGATGGAAGAAGAATCATTGGTATGACGAACTCAGTGCTTTGGAATAGAAATATAATATACAGAACGAAGAAAAACTATATATCAAGTTCTGTTAAAGGCATTTTATTATATGGGTCCGAAATCTGGACAGTAAGTAGAAAACAAGCCAATAAGCTGTTAGCAATATAAATGGATTTTTGGAGGCGATCAACAAGAATTTCAAGAAGGGATAAGATCACAAACAGCACAATAAGAGGAAATTATGCAAGTTGAAAAAAAAAACGTATTGGAAAAAATAGAAGGAAAACGTTTGATATGGTATGGAGACATAATAAGAATGGAAGAGGAGAATACCAAAGAAGATCCTAATGGAAGAAGGGGAAGAGGCAGACCTAGAGAACATTGGATGGATGGAGTGAGCAGAAATATGGAAGCTAGAGATCTGAGGGAAGAATATGCTGTAGACAGGAACCTCTGGCGACAAATTACTTTGGGGTGAAGGAGAAACACTATATTGTGGAATATTCCTAATTAAAAAAAATAATATATAGAAAAATAGTAGACTACAATATCAATATTAAGTAAAAATATTACATTAAATATTTAGGCTATTCACTGAAGTATACCAATATTTTTTCAAGATGTATATCAATTATCAGACGAAAAATGAAAGAATACGCCATCAAAATGTAGCAAATGCAGCATATTGCGCTGTACGTTTTTAGGAAGCCGGGGTCGGAACGTATCATATTTATTTCATTTTATTTTATTTTATTTTATTTATATTGATCTTCAAGGATTAATGAAGATTTTTTTGTGTACTATAGCTACATGAATCACAATCAAACTAGGGAAATTGTAGGCCTACCGAGTTAAGATTGTGAAGACTAACTGAACCCTGGAATTTTTGTTCTCAATGTTTTCGTGCGTCACAGCAACGTCATCCCTCCGTCTTAACCCGACCTTGCTTGACTGATAGATACAAATTAAAATAAAAATCTAAACTTTTTAACAAAAATGGATGAAATATTTCTATATTATGTAGTGTACTATCCACTAGATTGATATTGTTAATGGTGTGCAATAGTTTTGGATGTCCATGGATTATCAACCTGCAGGAAGAACACTAGGACGTCCACTCAAAAGACTTTTGGATGTTGTTTCTCTTGAGGCCGAAACAGGTCAACAAATGACCTAAATTCGTGAATGTCCTATGTTGATGATGGTGATCTTCTCTGTATTAAATCCAAATCGGGTGCTTCAGCACAACGATATTAAGTCTGTCAATGTTTCCGTTTATTTCGTTAGATATCAAAACGAAAAGTTATCATAAAAAATAAAGCAGAAATGTTATTTTGTTCATAGGTAATTAATATGCAGCAAGTGTAGCATATAAAATTGAAAAAGTATAATTGCAATATTTCAAGTACGAATTCGTCGGAATAATCATAAACAATTTCACATTTTTGGTCGTAAATACACATTTTTATTCAAATATTATTTTTTAATTATAGGCAATTATGGTGAGTAATAGCCTGATTTTGACACGATATTTAAGGCACGTCAAATGACAGTTTATATTTATGCATTTTTCTATCCTGTAGCCACCTTTTAACAAAAAGTAAATTAAAAGGGACAACATGTAATAAAATACATTTTAATGTAATAAAGGAGATATTATTGTACTTAAACCTGCGTATTATCAATTTTATCAAAAGAGGAAATAAAATAAATTTTGTATCCAAGTAATAAGACAAAGAAGAACGTACTTGTACTTTGGTAGTTTGAAGACCTGATTTCATCTTTAATTATGTAAATCCAAGGATAGTCAACTCTACTGCGTAAAGGCTGATTTTTTATTCTATCATTTACCCTTTCTACTCACAAATAAAATGTCCTAGATTGTAGACTAAAGAAGAAAATTTACGATAACAGAAGCACGCCGCACCGACTCGGCTGCTAGCATTGCCTCCTATCTAGCTGCTCTGGTTTCGATTTCCGGGGGGTTGGACATTTTTAATTCCATAGATTGTTATATGGTTGGAAATCAGACATAATAATAATTATTAGCTCTTATTCACTTCGCTTAGCAGCACATGTGGCAGAAATGAGGTATGAAAGGGTGCGCAGAAATTTCTTCTAGATAGGCCAAGAATGCTGTAGGAGAATAATATTATTGACCATCGTTTGAGGAAGATAAATTATACAGGGAAAAATTGGAAAATAGTAATTCATGATAGGCAAGAATGGAGAGTGGTCATGAACCTTCGGGCTTAATAGTGCCAGTGAGTCAGTTACTTACAGATTGATACAACTGGCGTTGTTTCCCTATTCCCACTTCCCATGTACTTCTGTTTAATCAGCCCTTTTCATCCAATACACTTTATTTCGTAACTTCCTGAATATCATTCTTTCAATTGTCCTTAGGTCGTACAAAAATCTTTCATCCGTTGGTATATGTTCTATAATTTACTTTGGTCACCTCGAGTTGTCCATCCTAAATGTGTGCCCATACGACATGAAATGTCGCTACCATATCAAATGAATTCAGATATAATAGTTGAATGTAAATTTAAATAAATAAGTTGTAAAAACTGTAGCAGTTTATGTATAATGGATGTACCATAAGACCTTAGAAACTCTTTCGAATCAGCTTTTTAAAAAATACCCTATAACTTTGAAATTAACTCAGAAGTAGATAAACTATGAGGACAAGTGCATAAAAGCGATTTACTCTGCTAAATGATATTTATATTACTAATGAAATAATGCAACAAGTATACAGTTTTAATGGGAATTACAGTTAACTGTTTTATAGACGTGAGTGCGTGTGTGTAAAGTAAAAGTAAAGTGATCCCACAACAGGCCTCAGGAGGCCCTTGGGGTAGTAGGAGGTTAAGGCTCCCACTTTTTCTAGACAATCGGCACTTTATGTCAGCCGGGTTGTCAGCCCTGCGTGACGGCCGCCTTTACCCCAGAACAAGCGTCTGGTACTCATTTCAGTTAGAGGCTGAGTCGACCCCAGGGCCATAGTGCCGCCAGAGGGTTTGGGTCAGTTTAAAAATCCTGACCCCAACGGGACTTGAACCCTCGACCCTCCGGCTTGTAGCTCAGTGCCTTAACCACTACGCTACGGCGTGCCCCGAGTGCGTGTGTGTTCCAACGGATTTTCTGATGAGAGTGAATCCTAATAACTGGAGAGTAAGATGTTGAAAGAAGACAAATAATTATATGTACTACGTTACGGTATATTTAATATTGACTTACAATATAATATCGACGATATGCTTAACGGGTACAATATAAAAAGCCAGCTGTTATATAAACAGGATTAGTGTGAATAATTTAAAACACAAAATAATTATATGTTCCTCTGTCAATCGGCAAGATTCATTAAATGGCGAAATCTAGTTGCACTATCGGACATTACAAACATAATCTGACGCAAGCATAATTAACAATTATAGCTTGTCTGACAGTTCATACTTCAAGAAAATCATTAATATATCACAGTATTCAAGATGTGTCATGACAAGTGTCTGTACTACGTCTGTTAAAGCTGCAAAGGTAGAATGTATTTCAGGTGGTGAAGAGATTGAAGTGTAGTGAAAACGTTCATGGATACATGATTTACTTCATCACTCCACTTCTTATTATTATCCAAATAATATCCTAAATGATTCAATACGTCCACCGCTGTGATCTCGAGGTAGCGTGCTGCCTTGTCACGCAGCGGGTACTGATTCGATCCCCGGTCGGGGCAGTTTTTCTGGGTGAGGTTTTTATCGGGGTTTTTCCTCACCTGTAAGACAAATTTCAGGAAACCTTTAAGGCCCAAACGGTCCCGGAAATCATATGGCCATCATCATCATCCTTCACCGGTGTGGAAAGCAACGGGAAGCTACCACACCTACAATTCCCTACTAAAGCTGCAAAGCATAGCATGAAAATGCTATGATTGCAGTAAAAGACCTGTCCTCGGACAGAATTAATATGGATGGATGGATGTTTCAATACGGGTAATATTGAATTAGGATACGATACAGTACAATGGTAGGAAAATTATTGGTGTTGAGAGTAGAAAGTAATATTTTATGTCCAAATGTTTTCTTCGTTTAGTATATGTTCAAATGTATTTGTTAGTCAATTTTTTTGTAAATCTGTCATGGATTCTTAATGCCACTTGTTTAAGAATGTAAGTATACTTGTTATGGTCTTCTGCATAAACGTGATGTTGGAAGTGTGTTAGTTTATTTGTCACATAATATATATGCATAGAAAATATAAGAGATCCTAAAGCAGAACCTTGTAGCACTCCGACCTTTGCGTAACACCAAAACAAAAACTTCTGTCTCACACTGCTGACGGGGCTATCAAAGTCAGGCTGTTGTCAGACAAGTGCATCGCTTTTTATTTTGCCACCAACAAATCAATATCAACCAAGTTAAAAGAATTACTGAAATCAAGTTTAGGGTTAATACTAACAGTTCACTTCTGTCCGTGGTTTTACGTACTGTTAAGATGTGCAGTTGCCGTAGAGCAATGGGTTCTAAAACTTTATTGATATTCGTCATGAGTGTGGCAAGTTTCCAAGAAATCCCTCAGTTCTAGAGGATAAACTAATAAAAACAGATATAGTTCTATATATCTGAATCAACATATAATATAAAGTGAACATATATGCATTCTTACATAATATTAAAAAAAAGTGTAATTTAAAAGTCTCGCAAGTTATAAGGTTCAGTGTAGTACATTCAACTTTAGGGTAATATATTGAGTCAGAAATAAAGCACAAACTTAAAATCTGTTAACTAGTTGATGATATATCGTGATTTTCCTATTATGGACAATTTTGGTCTTGAACCTAAGTAACTATAAGGTTTTAATAATGTATGAATTGTGTAGACCTACTGGATGGAATCAAACGGAGAACAGATATCCTAGTTCTTTGCATAGAAAAAATATAGAAAGTTCATTTGAGAAATATTTCAGATATTTAACTTACTTACTTACTCACTGGCACTATCGAACCCGTAGGTTCATGGCCGCGCGGACATAAGCTCTCCATACATCCCTATCCTGAGCTAATGCTTTCCAATCATTCCCTGTATAATCTACTTCCCTCAAATCATAGTTAATGTTGTTCTCCCACCTCATTCTTGGTCTACCAACTGGGCGTTTTCCTTCTGGCTTTCCTACAATAAGTTTCCAGGCACGTCTTTCATTCCCCATACGTGCAACATGTCCTGCCCATCGCAGTCTACGAGACTTAACTGTTCTTATTATATCTGGCTTCCTATAAAGACCATTGATAAGTAGTCTTCTCCATTCACCTGTCTGTTCATCTCTCTTTGGTCCAAAAATTTTCCTAAGTACTTCATTCTCAAATACTTGTAATCTCCTTTCCTCCCTTAAAGTAAGAGTCCATGTTTCGCACCCATATAATATAACTGGTAGAATAATAGTTTTATATATTTTCAGCTTAACGTTTTTTTAAAGGAGTTGGGACATCAAAAGTCTCTGCAATGCATAATAGCATGCATTTCCAGAATTGAGCCTATGTTTAATTTCTTTGTGCATCTCATTCCTATTTGTGATTATTGCTCCTAGGTATTTTAATTCAGCCACTTCTCAAAATTTCCCTCATTTGTCATTAGCTGTCTATTTCCATTATATACTGAATTTCTACGTGTGACCATATACTTAGTCTTACTGATATTTACTTCCAGTCATAATTTCTTAGTGTTACTCAATAGTGTGTGCGTGTTGGCCTTTAGTATCTCCTCACTATCGGCCAGTAGTACTACATCATCAGCATAAACTAACAGCTTATTAATACCATTGAGGTGTAAGCCTTCCTCATTCTCTAAAGATTTAATGGCATGCTCTAGTACAAAATTAAATAGTAGAGGAGATAGTGCATCTCCTTGCTTCAACCCATTCTGGATTTCAAAAGTGTCTGAAAACTGTTTACCTACACGCACCCTACTCTTTGAGCCATTTAGACACATTCGTATAAGTCTAACTTTTTAGGAATTTAACATTTTGTAAAATTATAACAACCTGCCATGACACTATTGTATGAGCCCTCGTAACTTCCACATCCGAAGGACGAATCGCTATCAACAATACCACGTGAACTGCAGAGGAGTTTGGAATTTAATGTAAGCATCTCGTACACCATTATCCGTCCTAGCCATGGTATTGAAAGATTCACAATTAAATGTTCAAGTCCCGTTGGACATCGAACCCGACAAGCAGGAATGCTACCATCTGAGTTAAAGTAGCGAACGTGTTTGATAAAGATGAGAAAATTAATTTTTCTTATAATTATACTTTAGAATTACACATGCGATACCAAGTAAAAAATAGGAGAATCAGTCAATATATTTTATTCAACAAACTCATTAACAACTTAGGACATCAGCGTCGCAATTCAAAACAAGCGTAAGAAGTCAACGCACTTTTCCTGAGATAATTATTATTTCAGGCCATAATATACCACATGTAACCCATGGAATTTATTTTTCGAAATGAGCTATAATCAGGAGTTTTGCATTTTTATAATAATTCATCGTTTACGGCCGGGTTTGAACCCTAGATCTGGAACCAGATAATAGCATAATAAACAGTACTCATCGGAACTGTATAGGCCTAGTTTAATGAGGTAAACACAATACCTATTCGGGACCCCACAGCTTTTATAATATGCCATGTAGGTAAAAATAGTGGGCCTATAAATATACAGCTAATATAGTCTAATATGTCCACCGGTGTGGTCTCGAGGTAGCGTGCTGCCTTGTCACGCAGCGGGCCCGGTTTCGATCCCCGGTCGGGGCAGTTTTTCTGGGTGAGGTTTTTATCGGGGTTTTTCCTCACCTGTAAGACAAATGTCAGGAAAACTTTAAGGCCCAAACGGTCCCCGAAATCATGTGGCCATCATCACCACCATCGTCCTTATCATTATCATCATCATCATCATCCTTCATCGGTGTGGAAAGCAACGGGAAGCTACCGCACCTACAAATCCCTAGTAAAGCTGCAAGCATAGCATGAAAGTGCTATGATTGCAGTGAAGGACCTGCCTTTGGGCAGAATTACTATGCATGGATGGATAGTCTAATATATAAAAGTGTATGTTTGTTCGTACTTTATGCTGGCCGAATATTGTTGGACTATCAAGAGGGATGCTCCACAGGCGAAATATAGCAGAAAATCGTAATTTTTTACTTTCTAGGTGAGTCCGGATGTTCGAATATTGTGTAGTTACAAATGTAGAGAATATTAAAGTGTTTGTATCTCTCAGAAACCTTGCGTGATGGAGAAAAACCGATATATTATTTGAATTCAGGAGAAAAAAATACTATCAGAATCACATATTTTTCTTTCTGAGACAAAAAAAAAGGTTTATTTTTTGTTGCTCAGTGTAATAGAACCTACTACGTTAGCAAGCGTGTTCACATTTGAGACTAAGTTTAATTTCTTTCTGCACCTGTTTCTTATTTGCAGTTTTTGGTCATAGGTATTTGAATCATACCATTTCTTAAATATTGTCCTTATATGGTAGTAAAAGATTCCGGGCTATGTGGCCGTGGTCTATAACTGGCGTTTCTTCCAGACTTCGCAGTCGAGTCTACGACAGGGAAACAACATCTTCTAGCGCTCGCCACTGAAGATGCCCTCCGCAGTTGAGGGAGAAACGTCTGGAAGAAACGCCAGTTATAGACCACGGCCACATAGCCCGGAATCTTTTACTACCATGATTACCGGCCGTGAAAGCCTGCATTCCACTATTGTCCTTATATATTGTTAAGTTTACATTCTCATTAATAATATATTTATACTTCAGATAAAAAAATCTTTATTCAAAATTGAACCTAGTATATAAATAATTTTTGTTAAAATTACATAAATTTCACTGAAGCAGATGGACAGTAAAATGTGATTCTGAATACAAGCACAATAGTTTAAGAAATGCCAAAGTGAAATGCACCGTACGAACATTACTACATTATGAGAAAAGGAAACTCTACATGAATCACTAGAAGAAAATGTCCACTTGTAGAGACAGATGTCACCAGTTACGATGCCTAGCCCAATTAACAATAGCATCCGTTGGGGCGACGACAACAGGGACCTGTGTAACTGAGATCGAAATAGGTCAACGCTTTGCATAATTCACGAAATTAATAATAATAATAATAATAATAATAATAATAACAACAATAATAACAATAATAACAATAATAACAATGCTAACAATACTAACAATAATAACAATAATAACAACAATAACAATAACAATAACAAAACAATAAAATAACAATAAAATAACAATAAAATAACAATAACAATAATAACAATAATAATAACAATAATAATAAACAATAATAATAGTAATAATAATAGTAATAATAATGACAATAATAATAACAATAACAATAATAATAACAATAATAATAACAATAATAATAACAATAATAATAGTAATAATAATAATAGTAATAATAATAACAATAATAATAACAATAATAACAATAATAACAATAATAATAACAATAATAATAACAATAATAACAATAATATTAACATAATAACAATAATGACAATAATAATAACAACAACATAATAATAATAACAACAATAACAATAACAACAACAACAATAATATAATAAAATAAAATAATAAAATAATAATATAATAAAATAATAAAACTAATAAAAATAATAAAAATAATAAAAATAATAAAAAAAAAATAATAATAATAATAATAATAATAATAATAATAATAATAATAATAATAATAATAATAATAATAATAATAATAATAATGCAAGTCCAACAGGAGGTACTTAAACTAAGCCAATTTCAGAAAAAGAATATGAATTTATGAACCAATTTTCTTCTTGGACTCGATCTTACATTTCTTATTGAAATACGTGGGATGTCATTTCGTCAGAAAAACCAATTATATTAGACTCTAGAGCTATTTTTTTTTTAACTTCGGGTTTCACGCAAGCCTTAGTTTTAATGGTTCGATTTTACTGATGTTTGGAGAATATCACATAGACTACACCTAGTATCGTTATGGAAAATCGCAGAATGGGATCACAGAGCAAATTTTTAAAATTTCGATTCAGGTTAACATCCATTACAAATGGACCTGTTTTGCTGATTATGAACAAGGTTTCATTTTCATAATTTTTAACATGATCATATGCTGAGTTTCATTTAAAAGTAGGCCGCTAGAGCGTTGAGAATAAGACACACGCACGCACAAACACGCACACACAAATATACATACCAATATTTTCTTTTGGAACCTAGTAAGTAGGATCGATGAAATTTTGTAAAAAATAATTTTAAAAATGTATATGAATACAATTTCAATAACTACATCCATTTTTATTTTGCTAAAAATAATACGATAATGATAACAATAATAAATAAATAACGTTCCGTGACAATTGACTATTGTTATAATAGTGCAAATGAAGTGAAGTGATACCACTACAGGCCTTATGAGGTCTTTTGGGGTAGTAGGAGGTTAAGCACCACTTTTTCTAGACAATCGGCACTTTACGTCAGCCGGGTTGTCAGCCCTGCGTGACGGCCGACTTTACCCTCAGAACAAGTGACCGGTACTCATTTCAGTTAGAGGCTGAGTCCACCCCAGGACCATAGTACCGTCAGAAGATTTGGGTCAATTTAAAAATCCTTATCCAAATAGCAGACATTATACTGAATATAGTATTAAATTGTTATTAACTCTGATTTCGTTAATATAATATTATATTACTCTCATACGCCAAACGTTATATTTAAAACTGTCGACGCATTTCGAGAAAATTCTGTCATTCTCAAGACGATGATAAAAGAAGAACCACACTCTAGCACAGAAAGAAAACTCGTCATCCCAATGTACGTAGAAGGTAATAAATGTAATCTTGTTGACAAAAAGTACTGTTAGGAATTTAAAAATATGTTAAATTACCGATCGTTTAGTGTAAAATTTATTTAGGAACAAGAGGTGAACGGAAAATTGTAATTTTTACAGATATTTGTAATTTGAAATAATAATAATAAATTAGAATTTGATATGTACAGGAAAGAAAACAATACACTTCACTACCATTCATATAATTGTCCTCATAAAAAGAAGACCAGTAACAACTTTTTAGTGTATATGTTCCTTATCTTTCATCTGAATAAGAATTGGAATTGTAAAGAGGTTAAAATTATCAAAGATGTGGCCAGATGTAATGTTTTTGAAGAACGTACTGTTAATGAATTAGTTCGTAAGATTAAATTTATACAAACAGTTCATGAATCTACGACTTTGGCTCTGCAGCTGACAAGACTCCTTTTCTCACTATTGATTATGCTCCCTCTTTGTCGAGAGGTTTAAGTTTTTTTAGTTTTTTTTTTATTTAAGGATTAGATCTTAGTTAGAACAGTTTAAACTTTGGGATCGAATTAAAAAAAGCTATTGGAAATCCGAACGATAAAGTAGAGTCAACGGAAAATCGAGGATTTATGAAGTAAGTGGCCCGAAGTGTGATTAAAAATTTGTTGGATAAACAAAAAGGTATAATTCAATAAGATTTAAAGAGCATATGGTCAATTTTAGATTTAACAGAATAGATAAGTCTAGTGATTACCAACATATATTTTTCTCAATTATTAGTTTATTGACATAAGTGATTTTAAAAGAGGTTAGACGCTCGGCTCTCACCGCTGGGATCCCGAGATCGAGTCTCGGTCACTCTATGTGGTTTTCGTGGTGGACGAAACGAAGTTTGTGCAGGTTTTTCCCGGGGTTTTCTCTCGTTTTCCCCTGCCACAATTTCATTCCACTATTTCTCCACACTTATTTCGTCCATTTCGCTTCATGCTATTCATCTGCCCCGTGATGGTGCGTCAGGCGTGGTGCACCGGCACCTTTGTCATTCACAGGCCTCTATATAAGGGGTTTCATCTCATCTCATCTCATCCCTCGACCCGACCTTGAGTTGGACACGAGTTAAGGGTACTATATTATTATAAGTAATCTTAACAAATTAGATTGGTCAGTAATTGACAAATTATTCATGTTTTCAGAAATCTAGAAATGTTTAAAAATAAAGAGTTATTAATTATGACAAAAGCCGTATTACAGCCAGCGTCTTCTTTTCCATGGTTTAATGAAAATAGGTTGCATTGGAGGGAGAAATAGGGAACCTATTAACTCATATGACGTGAACTAAGATTTGGGATGATGTGTTTTCTTATCTAAATTAGAGTAAGATTTTTATTTGAATCATCGTCTTGAGAATGACAGCATTGCTGTCGAAATACATCATCGGTTTTAAGTTCAACGTTTGGTATATGTATTCAATACGGTTATTTATTAAAGAAATCAGTTGCATTATCTCCACCAAGAACATTATATATAGGCCTATACACTCTCCATGTCCACCGCTGTGGTCTCCAGGTAGCGTGCTGCCTTGTCATGTAGCGGGCCCGGATTCGATCCCCGGTCGGGGCAGTTTTTCTGGGTGAGGTTTTTATCGGGGTTTTTCTTCACCTGTAAGACAAATGTCAGAAAACTTTAAGGCCCAAACGGTCCCCGAAATCATATGGCCAACATCATCATCATCTTTCACCGGTGTGGAAAGCAACGGGAAGCTACCACACCTACAACCTAGTAAAGTTGCAAGCATATCATGAAAATGCTATGATTGCAGTGAAAGACCTTGCCCTCGGGCAGAATTACTATGGATACTCTCCAGATTTGAAAAAAAATACTGACGTTGAAATTAAGAAAATTATTAACGTTGAAAGATGTGTATTACAGACAATTGAAGTGAGGCGATTAACGATGACATCTGATGGTATTCCTAAGAAGATATGGTGTGGAAAATAGATGACGAAATATGAGTTTGAGTCTTACAGATGAGGATGTTCACGACAGTTACAACTGGAGAAGATGAATTTCTTGAGGGTGATGGAAAAACCGCTTATTAAGGATAAATTCCGAAATAATATGTATTATTGTTTTTATTGCTTCTTCTAAACCATGTTCATAAGTCAATACTAATAAAATTCATATCAAATTCTGTTAAGGTGAATAGTCATAAGATAAAAGTTAAAAATTAAAATGTACCTGTTGGCAGGTGCCGTGGTCCTCATCAAAGTTGTTCATTAGATTAATGTCATCAAGTAGTTTTAATACATCTGATAGTTCATTCCAAATATCCGTGCTGAGCTGTTAGTATATTGGAGTATATGCTGTAGTGCAATACCCGGCAATGTATTTCATCCTAGATACTGGAGGACAACAAATAGCACATGTACTCCTAGTTGGGGCGTTTGAACACCTTGGGCAAAGTCTTACTGCCACAGTGATGTGCCCACAAATTGGATGACAAACGGTTGACGCAAAAAACTTATCTATGAATTTTATTTTATATTTCTTAATACGAATTGGATGTCTATGTCTTGTAAAAATGGTACCATTTGATGTGAAAATCACAATTGCGTCTAAATATGTGGCACTGATAGCATATTTTGTAAATGTAGCAGATTTTCAAATCAATACTCTTTACAATCCTAGGCTCATTAAAAATATTTCTAGAAGAGAATTTAATTTTGGTTAAAAATTATAAGAAGCAAACACATGTGAATTAAAATTATTATGTAGGCCTATAAATCAGCCGAAATCCCCCAAATAAAGTGTTATATGATATGACACATTTGGCATTAAATAAATGAACACGAAGAAGATATTTATGTTCGATTCTGATATATAGGCCTATATACCAGATGACAGAAAAAAAAACCTATTTAGAAAACTACATACGTCATTCAAGGTTGATTACATGCATGTGTTTGTATATAGGCTAAATATCTCAAGTGACAATTTCAATATTTTGTTTATTATATAGTCCGAGATTTTTTCAATAATTTTTTTTAGTTCCTATTTCCTCTTTTCTCCTTCTTAGCTATTTTTCTAGCTGGACACAAAACTATTGCATAACTATTCCATTAAAAGGTCTAAAGTTAGGATTATAATGTACGAATACCGGTCTATGAAGACTACTGATATAATTTCAATACTCCTTACCTACAATTATTGAGATTTAGGACCCAAAATTTTGAACATGCAATATAACGCGTGGAAGCATTATAAATATGATGCAGTTATTTTATATCAAATGCAGATGCATGATGAAATATAATAATAATAATAATAATAATAATACTAATAATAATAATAATAATAATAATAATAATAATTGTGGATTATTTACATTTTGTTCATAGTGTAAGCAGACTGAAAAATACATCTTAGCATTATTTAGCGAATTATGATATAACGGAGCCATCGAAGTTGTTTTCATGAAGATATTTTTGAAGAATCTTAGAATTTTGACAGATCTTCATGAATCTTACTTACCAGAAATGCCATGACAAAAGTGTTACATTATTACAACACACACAAACATACACACACACACACAAACATAGACACACATACACACACACACATAAATATATATATACATATATATATATACACACATACACACCGCTGTCGTCTCAAGGTAGCGTGCTGCCTTGTCACGCAGCGGGTCAGGATTCGATTCCCGGTCGGGACAGGCTCCTGGGTGATTTTTTTTTTTGGTGTTTTACCTCACCTGTAAGACAAATGTCAGGACGTTTAGGGCCCAGTGGTACCCGAAAATCATCCAGCCATCTCCATCATCCATCATCGGTGTGGAGAGCAACGTGAAGCTACCACACCTACAATTTCCTAGTAAAGCTGCAAAGCATAGCATGAAAATGCTACAATTGCAATGAGAAACCTGCCCTCGGGCAGAATTAATATATATATAGGTGGTTTAGAGACTGTATTTTTTCGAAACCAAACTTAGCATATTGGAATCAATTACAAAAACTAAGGTCGAGTTCGTTAATCATAAATCGGACTACTAGGCGTAGGGGTTATTTAGAAGTGAAAATTGAGAAATTCCTCAAGCGGTCGCCATTTTCTCTGTTGGTAGCGAAACTCGATTTGTACCATATAAATAAATCGAAGAAGGCATTATCTAAGAAACAGCTAAATCCGACTAATTGGATGAGGGGATTACCTGAAATCCGAAAATTAAAAACGCTCTAACACTCGCCACGTTTCTTTTCTCACATCAGATCAGGATACTTACTTACTTACTTACTTACTCACTGGCACTATCGAACCCGTAGATTCATGGCCGCGCGGACATAAGCTCTCCATACATCCCTATCCTGAGCTAATGCTTTCCAATCATTCCCTGTATAATCTACTTCCCTCAAATCGCAGTTAATGTTATTCTCCCA
This sequence comes from Diploptera punctata, assembly GCA_030220185.1. Classification (NCBI taxonomy): domain Eukaryota; kingdom Metazoa; phylum Arthropoda; class Insecta; order Blattodea; family Blaberidae; genus Diploptera; species Diploptera punctata. Next base: position 1,295,696 of record JASPKZ010000432.1, read on the forward strand.
CCTCATTCTTGGTCTACCAACTGGACGTTTTCCCTCTGGCTTTCCTACAAGAAGCTTCCGATCAGGATACATACGATTTAATTAACAAAAGAAAGACATATTCCAAAAACCAACGAAATTGAACTATAAATTCGCTTTGATTAGGAATTCTCTTTGTTTACGCAGTTCCTGTGCGAAGGAAGGACTTTTTTATTTTCTTAATATAAATGCAATATCTTAGTCTTGTAAAATACAACACAATAGGATTCGATACCCGGTCGGGGCAGTTTCCTGGGTGAGGTTTTATTGGGATTTTTCCTCACCTGTAAGACAAATGTCAGGAAACTTTAAGGCCCAAACGGTCCCCGAACATCAAATGGCAATCGCAATCATCATCATTCATATTCATATTCAGCTTAGGATTAGGGATTCTCCTGGCGCACCACTATCATCATCATCGCCCATCATATCATTAGGACAACGTAACCCCGCCTTCCAGGCGCCCTAACTTCAGAAGTGGGTTACAATTACGCCAATATCAGGAGAGAATACGAGAAATGCCCAAAAAGGACAAACTGAGGCATTAAAAATAATAGTTGTGCAAATCACAATTTTATGTAAATATGTGATTAAGGTATGCTCTTTATACGACGAATAACCTGATAAAGTACAATATATGTCGTTAATTGAAATAGAAATTCGAAACCATTCTTCAATACTGTCACCAATGGAAGAAATACGTAATGTAGTTCTCAAAATAGATGAAGAAAAAATGACTCTCTGATATCCAAGCATGTGATATGACCTCAACATACCCATATTGTTGATTATCATTACTGTTTATGTTATAGTTACGCATTTGCTAAAATATACCACAGGATTTAGTAACGCTGTTTCTAACTGTGGAATTTTATAAGAATTTGGGTAATTTCAGGACAATATAAACTGCAAAATTCGTGTACTCAAGTATTGGTTGCGGCTAATCCAAGGTGAACAAACAATGCTCAGAGCAATTTGTTACGACCACCAAATTAGGAACGCAAATGAGAAATTCTGGGCATACGAGGTTAGGAGAGACCTCCAAAAGATTGGGATGGATTGGGTGTGGGAAAAAGGGACTGAAAATCGCAAGAATGTGTGGAGAAAAATAAGAAGGTGGTACTTAGGTATAAACCTACAAAATATTTTGGCCGAATGTGCGGGAAAACGATCACTGTTTTTACAAAGAGACCTAAAACAAGTTTGGGGAAAAGATTCTTATATACTCAATCTAGGATTTAAAGAGAGATCAGGGCTTGCTTGGTTAAGGTTAGGGGCATGGAAATTTTTAAAAATTAGCGACGACCACGATATGGGAATATGTCTAATGTGCGGGAGCATTGAAGACGAGATACATATATTAGGAAAATGTAACGATTTAGAATATTGGAGGCATCAGTTATAACCGGAAAGATTTCTAAATTCGAATCGTGAAAGATTGGCATGCTACGAGGTACTGGTAAATCAAGAAAATTGGATAAACTTGGGTAGATTTCTGGACAAAACGCGGAAAATAAGAACAACACTTATTCAGGAATAAATAAATATGTTAATAAATTGCAATACCATTAATTCTTAACAATTCTACATAACTAAGTTAATGTATACTGTAATTATATTGATATCTAATTGTAATATTATTGTGTTTTTTTAAGTATATTATTACCAAACATCAACTTATTGTAACGGACTGTCAACAGCACGTACAACTTACTGCTCGTGGGATCCATATTTGTAAATAACATTGTATGTATCTTACTTTTAGTTTAATAAAGTCCTTATGTGTGTATGTATGTATGTATGTATGTTATACTTCACCTAAATTAGTTAGCTTGAGCCTTATAAATACCGAATATGCCGGATAGCCTATTTCCAACAATACGTAACTTGAGAGGGTACTGACATTTTCATTTGCTACATGAATACTCCAAGGTGGTTTATCACAGTGCACTAATTATTAAATGCACTGCATTAAGATAATTCACTCTAAACGGTATATAGATTACTGTAATAATTCCACACAAAACTGCTATCGCATAATGTACGAAAGCTCGGTTATTTCATCGTATTAAGGATTTGACCATTCTGGATATAACAATATAATTTTCAAATAATGAAAGATTTAATATTCTCTTGAACAGTCGTAAATACCAATCAATAAATGTCCTGAATCTCTTTATGAGGAACTTAGAGCATCCACAAAATATTTACATCAGAACTTATTTCTCACAAATTTCTTTATTTCGTTCCACGTTTCAGACTCCCTAGCAATTTTTTCGGTCGATAATTGTTCTCTTCCATGTGTTGCCTGGTCTTCACCCTCCTCTACTATCCTGGGTATTCCAATGCAAAGTCATTCGTTCCACTGCTTCATCCTGATTTATTAATGTGTGTCGTATCCAATAGATACTTTTATTTTTTATTTATATTGTAATTTCCTTTTAATTTAACATCCACAATTCTAATTTTTTAACTGTAATGTTGTCATCTTAATCTTATAATTTTCTCAAACTTCTATTGACAAATGTTAGCAATTTACTTTAAATGGCCCTACTTGTTTTTCACATATCATAACCATATAATATAATTTATTTCACTTTACTATTCAAAAATGTAATTTTATTACGTCCTGATATTATTCTAGATTACCAGAATGGATATAATAGCGCAAAATCAAATTTTACTTTTTTGTGTTGTTCTTAACATCCTCAAGCACTCAACCACTCTAATCAATTATATTACATAGACATTTGAATTCCCGCCCCATCTTAATATAGAACCCCCTAAAATAACTATAATTAATAACCCTACTATTCCTACAAACTTTTTGATTGGAAGTCAAATATACTTAATATATTAGATAAATATGTGTATATATTATATTATCTTCCTCATCAGTAAATTGAAATATAGAGGAATAATCATACTACATCTACAATATCAATATGTTTACTATATATTATTATTTTGTTTCCGTACCATTTAATCTTATTTCTTTAGTTATCTTTACCATTAATTTTCATATGAGTCTAATTTAATATTTTTATAGAGCATACACTTTATTCTTTGTACATCATAAAATTTATGGGAGAAAGTCTTATATAACCATGGTCAAAAATGAAATTGGAACACAACTTTACACTATCTATTGACTGTCAATAGAACTTCGTTGCGGATGCAGCTAACTTCGCTATAACGAAGAAAACAATCGGGAAATTAGTCGAGTTTGCCTTTCTATTACGTTATTATAAAGTTTTAAAGTCCGTCGTTATATAAGAATCTAAGCGTCTGCAAGTGAAATTTACCGTTCGATGTAACTGATTTACGGAATATATATTTCTATTGAAAATTGAATCGTATGTCATATTTCATTATGACAAAATAGAAACTGCGGCCGCTATAGTATTTTTTTGCTTCCGTATTAGTTCAATTCGCCTCAAATGTTGGTCCAATATCGCGTCTACGTTATGTGGGCTATGTTAGTAGAATATGTAGTCTAAGAATATTGTTATATGCATTAATGTACAAACATTGTATATTTCTGTGTAGACTAGGGTGTCCATTCGTCCCGTTTTTCCCGGGACAGTCCTGTTTTTTTTTAATGTCCGGCTGTCCCGAAAGTTTTCATGGGGACGCTGAAATATCCCACTTTTGGGATGATGCTTTGTCAATGTATTTATGAATGGCGACTTTCGTTTTGCTCTTTATTATGTATTTATAAATATGAGCATTAGAAAGCGCCATTTGCATGACCACGATGCACATTTTGGTCTACAATCTTTGTTTTTTACTCTCATATGTTGGTAACTAGTACATTTTTCAAATTGTTAATCCATGGTCAGTGCAGCCAATGTCGGAGATTTCCTGTTGATTCTGGTACATTAGCGATGGAGAAATACAATTTTAACTTGGATGAAAGGGATTTAGTTAGTGGATTTTTATAAATAAATGTTTTTAAACATAATAAACAATGACTTCAATGGTTTTTTGATTTGTGAATGGTTGATTCTTATAAATTTGTATTGGCAACAGTGTCGTTGTAAAAAGAAAATAACTGTTTTTTTTTATATTTTGTTAATCTCCCACTTTTTTTCCAGGTTTTCCTTTAATTTTTTGCACATGCCCCCTTTTTATATTGAAACTATTATGGACACCCTAGTGTAAGCCTACCTGTTTCTTGTGAAAATTTTTTAAATGGTAATTTTAAATGAAATATGAAGAGATTATTAAGGATGAAAATGATCGCGGCAATAAATTATTCCAAATCGACATTTCCCTTCACAACTGAGGAAAACCATTAAAAATCTCAGCCTGATTGGTCATTCCAGGGATTTAAACATGGAACATCCCGAATATGAGTCTCAAAACCACCTCATTCAGTACTACAGCGTTGAATATACAGCCACTAAAATATCAGACTGACGCTAAGTCCCAATGGTATGATTTTATTTATCAACTATCTTTGATTTACGTTTCTCGTTAAAATTTTACATCTAAAGTAGGTAAGAGAGTAAGTAAGACTGCTGAAAATGTATAATATGTTTTACATAGTTTCATGAGTATAAATTCAGTATCTACATTCCTTCACAATTCGCAAAAATGTTATTTTATTTAATGGAGTTCCTTAAAGGGTTCTAATTGTCACAATTCGAAGCAGATCTTCAAGAAATGGACACATTTTGAACTGATACTTCCACTACAGCTTTTATTTTTATGACACCTGATAAAACTATTATTCTACCAGTTATATTATATGGGTGCGAAACATGGACTCTTACTTTAAGGGAGGAAAGGAGATTACAAGTATTTGAGAATAAAGTACTTAGGAAAATTTTTGGACCAAAGAGAGATGAACAAACAGGTGAATGGAGAAGACTACATAACAATGAACTACATGGTCTTTATAGGAAGCCAGATATAAGTAAAGTAAAGTGATCCCACAACAGACCCGGAGGCCCTTGGGGTAGTAGGAAGTTAAGGCTCCCACTTTTTCTAGACAATCGGCACTTTACGTCAGCCGGCTTGTCAGCCCTGCGTGACGGCCGCTTTTACCCCCAGAACAAGCGTCTGGTACTCATTTCCGTTAGAGGCTGAGTCGACCCCAGGGCCATAGTGCCGCCAGAGGGTTTGGGTCAGTTTAAAAATCCTGACCCCAACGGGACTTGAACCCTCGATCCTCCGGCTTGTAGCTCAGTGCCTTAACCATTACGCTACGGCGTGCCCCAGGAAGCCAGATATAATAAGAACAATTAAGTTTCGTAGACTGCGATGGGCAGGACATGTTGCACGTATGGGGAATGAAAGACTTGCATGGAAGCTTCTTGTAGGAAAGCCAGAGGGAAAACGCCCAGTTGGTAGACCAAGAATGAGGTGAGAGAATAACATTAACTATGATTTGAGGGAAGTAGATTATACAGGGAATGATTGGAAAGGATTAGCTCAGGATAGGGATGTATGGAGAGCTTATGTCCGCGCGGCCATGAACCTACGGGTTCGATAGTGCCAGTGAGTAAGTAAGTAAGTAAGAATACATGGCTTGCACCCTGGAGATAAATACATTAAATTCATATGGAATAGAACTCGTGAATCTCGAATCAAAGTCAATCTCTATAATTCAAAGTTTTAACGTTATCGAAATTCATAAAATAATCACATTATATAAATATATTCTGATCTACAGTAAGTCCTGTTGTGTCTACAGTGGAGATGAATGCATATTTGCAGCTACATTTCGAAACTAGAAGATGTGCACAATGTCCGTACATTGTTGACTATATTGATGGACAATTAGGCAGAATTTGTAGTTCAGACATGGTAAAATTACGTTGTGAATAATAGAAATAACCAAATTATTAGCAAATATAACACAGACTTAATTATTAACAGAATACTAACATTTACAATAAAACAAAATAAATAATAAAGTCTGAACTAGGGCAAGATTGTTGTATTTTGGAAAGTTTCGATATTTGAAAACATTTTGCAGCAATGTGGGTGATCCAGCAGTGATTGACTGTTATCAAGGTGGAATGCGTTGCTATGGCATCACAGATACATAATTATCCCTGAGTTTTTTCTTCAAATCGAAAACATTTATTGTCTACATTATTAAGATTAGAATTTATTGTACTTTCACTTTACTTTTTATATATTTTTATCTAATTTCTTTTAATTACGAATTATATTTTAGAATAGTTTTTTAACTTTTTCTGTATGTGAGGGGGCTTTAGGTCTTTCAATTTTACTGCTACACTCTCAGACATGCAAAATTCCTTTAATTCAATAATGTTCGCTTCTGAACCAAATGCTTGTTTATACTCGCTAATCCAGCTGGATTCTGTGTATGACTTCATTCGGAAGGAAAGTAAAGCTATGGTTCCCGGAAAATAATCTGAAATAAAAGGTCACTCAGATATATTTGTCGGCATGGAAAGAGAGAGAGAAAGCGTGGTCAGGGTCGGTAGCATGCGAATGTAGCGGAACCTGTCCACCGGGATCCAAAAGTGCTGACGCCGAGACTGCTTGCCCCCGAGTGTCATACACAACGTCGTGCACCGCATTGTATATACAAAGTCTGTATAGCATCATTTCGTGTCTATGGATATTCTTGTACTCTAGCATCTAGTTAACTGATTTTTTAAACATGAATGAAAAGTTCAGTACGTGTAATATAGTTAATGTGTATTTAGTTATGTTTAATGTTTATACTATATTTTTCGTCTACATTGTTACCACATGTATTTTACTTTCCAAGGCAATGCTATATAGTTAAAATCAACGTTTTAGAATAAAGAAAGTAGAAAAATCGTATCTGGTACACAGTTTGCTATATAATCAACATCATCACCAGACTAACGGAGCAATGCCAACCTCATCTTCACTTGGAATCTTCTTCTACTCTCATCCTTTAATTCTCAACATCCTCGAATACTCCTGAACTCCACCAATCAATCCATTCTATCATCATAAACTTGGTTAACCCACACTCCTGTTACCTTCAGATTTACCCTCCATAATAGTTATCAGAACATCATATTCAGTCATTCTTTACATATTAAACATTATCCACTTTTAAAAAATACAGGAATTTAGAAAACTATTAATTACTAAAATATTTCTGATATTTATTTACTTAGGCCTACACGTTAAAATTCAATGGAAAATTATTTGTTCACAGAGATTCGTTCTTAAATTAGTTAGAAATGAGTGACATTTATTACTTTTAATTGAAAGTTTTAGTTAAGATATGAAATCAATTGATAGTGTGACAGTTGAAACAAAGAAAAATATTTTAATGGGACCAATTTCTATTTTATTTTTCAAACTAATAGCAAGATTTATATATAAACAAACTAACTCAATAGCAGTATCGAACCCGTAAGTTCAAGTCCGCAGGGAATTATAGCTTTATAGACCTATAAGTCCCTAACATGTCCACCGCTGTGTTCTCGTGCTGCCTTGTCACGCAGCGGGCCCGGGTTCGATCCCCGGTCAGCACAGGCTCCTGGGTGAGGGGTTTTTCGGTTTTTTCCTCACCTGTTACACAAATGCCAGGAAGCTTAGGGCCCAACGGTCCTCGAAAATCATCCGGTCATCATCATCCTTATCATTATCATCAACCTTCACCGGTGTGGAAAGCAACGGGAAGCTACCACACCTATAATTCCCTAGTAAAGCTGCAAAGCATAGCATGAAAATGCTATGACTGCAGTAAAAGACCTACCCTCAGGCTGAATTACTATGGATGGATGAAAGTCCCTAACCTGAACTAATGTTTTCCAGTCTTCTATTTAATTCACCTCCCTCATACCACTAGTTTTATTCTCCCACCTCTATCTTGGCCTACCTACTAGGCGCTTTCCATCCTGTTTCCTGCAAGAAGTCGATATACCTCTCTTTCATTCTCCATCCGTGCTATATGTCCTGCCCATCGCAGTCTACGAGTCTTCACCGTATATAAATATAGAGAGTGCGCTAAAAACCATTACCTATTACATAATAGAGTAGAAGTTGTAATAGGTAGTGACGTTTGGCCCACCCTGTGTATGACTTCAAATGTTAATAATTTGACTCCCTCCTGTAGATTCTAATATTGTTTTAACATTCATCTGAATTTTCATCACTGTTCAACTTGTGCACTTCACTACATCGAATCGCTAGTGGTTGGTGACAAGGTTTTATTGAGAGTTTCATACACAAAGGAAGCAATTTTCACCCTCTGAGAACTCATTTTCCATCAGGATATAGCATGTAATATTTTCAGGAAATACTTCACTTTTTGAATGATCTCACTGTAGCAATTTATAAAATAAATTTGTTTGCTATAGTGTGTCGCTAGCTCTAGAAACGTGAAAAGTAGTAGATTTTTCTGTAAATTAAAACTCAGAATCACGGACTCAAATTATCATCTTTCAGTGGCTCTTTAAAGTAGGCCTATTGAATCGGAGTCAATGTGTTCCCTTCTCATCAATGAGAGTTACTTATATCAGGCTGTCTGAGGAAACGCAAGTGTAGTGCATGCGGCTGTCCCAACTGGGATTCCAGGTTCAAATCCTGGAGGGTCCAGACGGGTGTTCGTGGTAGCCCATACCGGAATCTTCCGGGGTTTCCTCGTAGTTCTCCCTTTTCCCGAATTCCATCCGATCAGCATTCTCCATTCACCTTTCCCGTCCTTTTATTTAATTTCTCGTTTGTTCATTTCATATCTCCCTTCAGCCACATCTCATGTTTGGAAAAAATTGTTTGGTTGGCAATCTACAGATGTTGAATGTGTGTGGTTGTAGATATCTACTGGGAGCCCACCGGGGTGCCGAGTCGTGACTCTGTATCTGAGCAATAAATCAGAACGGAATAATGTGAATGTTTGTAGACCACCACCCTCTCGGCTACGTGTCCAAACTGAAAATGGCGGTATAGGTCATGGAAGCGGAACCTGGTGTCGAACCTATAAGACGACCTACAACTTACATAATACTGCAGGCCTATAGAAAACTTTCATTCCATCCATCTCTATAATACTTGGATAGCACAAAAGATGTTGCAGGTGGCGGTACTCAGGGCAATCTGCCCTCTCAGTCTGAATAAAGAATGAAAGAACTACTTAATATCAAATGCTTAATTTTTTCAGTAATTTGTAAGCATGTGGTGCATATAAAATCCCAACAGTAGCCAAAACTGAGGCTATTTTCACTTATTTTAAATCCTTATTAAAATAATAAAGTTTTATAATTAAACACAACCTCGATCACAACATATCGTCAGCTATATTAGTTATCTTTTAAAAGAAATCTAAATTTATATTTGCTCTAAACTCGACTTCATTATTATCCAGTGTAAGATATATTATATATATATATATATATATATATATATATATATATTAATTGGAGTTTCCCGTATAATGTATCATATATATATTATTATTATTATTATTATTATCGTATCATTATTGTTATTACCCTATAAAATGTTGTTTGTACATGACATTTACATTGCTACATTTATTGTATCTTTAACTGTTTATAATTAGTATAGTGTATATCTATATTTGTCGAATATTTATTTGTATTTGTGCTGGTTGAGTGGAAGAGAGGACCTTATGGCCTTAACTCTGCCAGAATAAATAAAGTATTATTATTATTATTTATTATTATTATTATTAGTATTATTATTATTATTATTATTATTATTATTATTGTTTTGCAAGAGATGAAGTGGATGATACAGGCCTAACTATAGCAGGAAACATTACTATGGAAGTGTCCTTTCCGAAGCTAAATGCAATATTTAGTATCTAATTTGATAGGAATACTGGCATTATTGCATCAAAATACCACTTTCAGATTATCTAGATTTACTTGCACAATACACTAATGGACCTACCGAAAATCACATGAGAAAAATGTAGATAATGTCCCTTTTGCATCTGTGTTCTTTATGTCCTGCCAGTAACACTGTTGAATATTATAATGGGTATTACAACAACACCAGCAGACTTCAATAGCTAGCTTAATTTGTGGTTCCATATTTTCCATTTACTATACTATTAATAATACATCCATAGTAATTCTGTCCGAGGGCAGGTCTTTCACTGCAATCATAGCATTTTCATGCTATGCTTTGCAACTTCACTAGGGAATTATAGGTGTAGTAGCTTCCCGTTGCTTTCCACACCGGTGAAGGATGATAATTATAATGAGAAGGATGATAATGATAATGAGAAGTATGATGATGGTGATGATGGCAGGATGATTTTCGGGGACCGTTGGGCTCTACACGTCCTGATATTTGTCTTACAGGTGAGGAAAACCCCCGAAAAAATCTCACCCAGGAGCCTGTCCCGACCGGGAATCGAACCCGGGCCCGCTGGGTGACAAGACAGCACGCTACCTCGGTACCACAGCCATCCATCCATCCATAGTAATTCTACCCGAAGGCAGGTCCTTCACTGCAATCATAGCATTTCCATGCTATGCTTGCAGCTTTACTAGGGAATTGTAGGTGTGGTAGCTTCCCGTCGCTTTCCACACCGGTGAAGGATGATTATGATGATGATGATAAGGATGGCGATGATGATGATGATGATGATGATGGCCATATGATTTCGGGGACCGTTTGGGCCTTAAAGTTTTCCTGATATTTGTCTTACAGGTGAGGAAAAACCCCGATAAAAATCTCACCCAGAAAAACTGCCCCGATCGGGGATCAAACACGGGCCCGCTGCGTGACAAGGCAGCACGCTACCTCGAGACCACAGCGGTGGACACTATTAATAATAATTAGTCGAAAATGTTATTTTAAATAATTATCTGGCAAATGTTTTATGCTCAAGGCGAATTATACTCGTCTTTCCTCAAATTAATTCACGTAATGACTAGGTAGGTACATTGTTAGAAATTAACAGACTTGTCCAGTCGTGCATTTAAACAAGGGACTACGAGAAAATTCTGAAATGTAAATTCTGAGTCTTTTCCCTGAAAGACATACAATAGCGGTCGAGTGTGGGCCTACTCCTTACTTAGAACATTCTTTTTACGGGTTTTATTGCTGTGGCCTGCAGTAGCCTCCGACAATTTAATTGCTAGAGGAAAGAGGAATGTGGCAATTTAGTGCTGTTGTCAATCTCAGTCAGAGCATATGACCCACTTTTCCACTTCCTACTATAGAGTTTTCACATCAAGAAAATAGTACCGGTCTTATGGATAAACGGAAAGGCTGACTACCCACATTGTACTAAAAAACGGTGAAGAAACACAAAGCGATAACCGATCCTTTACTTGCTAACACAAAGTACAGATTCTCAATACGTTAAGGGCAATCTTGATATTATTATTATTATTGTTATTATTATTATTATTATTATTATTACTACTACTACTATTCGCAAATATAGTGCAAATGACTAGTTACCGTTAAAAATGTAATTCTCATTGTAATTTTATTAACGAATTGAGATACTCATGTATGTAATTAGGCATATATATATATATATATATATATATATATATATATATATATGTGTGTGTGTGTGTGTGTGTGCGTGTGCGTGCGCGCGCGCGTGTGTGTGTGTGTGTGTGTGTGTGTGTGTGTGTGTGTGTGTGTGTGTGTGTGTGTGTGTGTGTGTGTGTGTGTGTGTGTGTGTGTGTGTGTGTGTGTGTGTGTGTGTGTGTGTGTGTGTGTGTGTGTGTGTGCGCGTCGGCCGCGGTGGACTAGTGGTTATGCTCCTTGCCTCTGGTCCCAACGGTCGCGGGTTCAAACCCGGCCGGGGTCGATGGATTTTTTAGGACG